>KK113498.1:532907-543912 GCA_000611955.2 Stegodyphus mimosarum
ACGCAACATATAAATTTGGTTCTAAATTTCTTTTGTCTATATAAAGAGAAATAGATAGACATATAGATTACGTTGTTTTTTTATTCCGTATTTTGGCATCGCTTTCATTGTTTGCTGCGTTAGAATGTTTTCATAGTTTAACAAACTTGAAGTTTAAATCAGATTGCACTTAATTTTATCTTTGACAATTTATAATTCCGATAATCGAATAAGATGATTTGAAATTTTAGAAATAATAAAGGAAGAAAAGACTTCGGTAATTGCAAGATTAGGTATGATACAAATTTTTTGAATAAATCTGAGTTCTATGTTCATTTTCGTGAATTATTTCATTTATTTAAGTATACGACCTAGCTTGAGAGAACCAATAAACTTAATGAACAGTAATGTAATATTTGTGAAATTTTAAGATATTTAGACTTTGCATTATTCTATGTTATTCTTATAGAAAATGTCCTCCTAGATTTTGAATATTTTTGCATTCTTCAAGAGTTATGCTAAAGTTGATTTATAGAGAATACGTATCTTAAACGTACACTTGCAATACGCGTACTATAAAACGTGGAAAATATAAGTGCATTTTTATAATTTAGTTATACGTTAATTGTTAAATTACAATTTTTGCATAAAATTTATGATTTTATTAGTATTTAGGAATTTATTTAGTTTTTATCGATAATAAAGTACTTACCTTTTGTTTGTTTAACATTTTGGGTATGTGATCATGTTACCAGACAATAATCAAATTAATTAAAATTTTGATTGCTGTCATAGTGAAATAATTTTATGTACAAAAATAATCAAATTTATAAGTATATTTTACTTTTATTTCATTTAATTGGTTATTAAACTATTTTGCCGAACTATTTATTATTTGATAACTGCCAAACTATTTTCAGTCACAATATATATGAAAAATTAATTTGCTTTAAAAATTAAACTACTTTGTAATGAGGTGTATAATACGTAGGTTATTTTTTTATGTAAAATCTGTTTATGAAAATAATTTGAAATTTCGCTTGTGAGTGATAATGAATGCGCGTGCATTCTTTGCGCAGAATCTGATACCACTTGTATTCACGGCCTCAATCTATACGCATTGTAGTGTACGGTTAAAATGCTAAAAAAAATTGAGCGTCCCGCCGACCGAGAGCAGGAAACATGAAAGTTCATGCGGGATGACGATCAGACTTAACGATAATTTGATATCGTGATGCCTGCATGTGCTTAATCCCTATTGGGACAATAGTTTGCTAATAACAAGAAACCATTGGGGATAAAAATGACTTTGACGCTGGGCCTATGAACTCCCTGTACAGGAAGAGTAGAAGAGTCTCTTACTGGCATAATAGCCTTATGGAGATACCACTCCAGAGCAGGAAATAGATAAAAATGCATATAAAATTGGTATCCTAAACCTACCAATGAGAGCATATCCGTGAAGGGAATGCATATACACATAAGTAGCCAAGAAGAACCTATATATAACCTAACATATGCACAACCAAATTCAAGATAATTTATAGATTGTTAATGTTTGTTTGTTTGCTATACATTGCAACAAAATATTTAAATAACGAAGTTGTGGCAATTTAAAAGTGAGTCGAAAAATGCCTAAGTTGTTTGCTCTGACTAATTATTTTCTACTTAAGAATAGTGGGAACCTTTTCGTAACGTCGGAACTAGCCATCGGTACACCACCAATGAACAAATGAATTTGAAGGGTTGGTACTTTTTACGTTAACATAGCATATAGAAAATGAACTTAACACGTGTCAAGAATTTTTTCTTGTGCGCTCTTTAAATGCGTGGTATCTAATACGCGTACCGTTATTGCTACTGTTGCCAGCCAATGTGACGCTTTTAGTGAACGCCGAATATAATCAGCGCTAAAACAATTTGAAGCACTGAGAATGCGAAATATAATCGGTGCTAATCGTGAAAAGATTAAGAATGATTGATGTCTTTGTAGCAAAATCCTCTTTTCAGTTGCGTAGATATTCAGAAATAATATCAACTTTGAGATCTCTACTGTGGGCACAATACCTGATGCATATTTTTGGGGAGATTTTTCTCAAAATACGATTTTTGGTACTTTTCCATTATGCACCCACCGCGCTTTTTGGCTCTTGTGAAAGAGAAGCCAAACACATGATCAGAGCCAGCGATTGCACTATCTAAAAACTATTAGTATATGTGTATGTAAACAAGAATAATTAAAACCTCACCCACATGTTATTAGAATAGTACCGTCAAAATGCATGGCAGGTGCATATCGTAGAAGTACCCGATTTTCAATTATTTGGGTATTATAAATATCTGTATTAGTAATCGTTGTTCCAGAAGTAGAACACGCTTTTTGCATTTTCAGCCTTTTAAACTGCAGACTTACCTGGAAGAGGGTTGGGCTCATGAATAATAAAATTCGTTTTTGACTCAAATGATTTATAGATTGTTAATGTTTGTTTGCTTGCTATATATTGCAACAAAATATTTAAATAACGAAGTTGTGGTAACCACCAATTGTTATGTGTATATGCACATAAGTCTCTTGTAGCGACCCTAGATAGATGACTTTTGCTACTGTAAGGAGATCATCGTTGATTAAACCAGAACTTTATTCCTCATAGTTACAAGTAATTAAGATGCGGCGGACCACACAGAGATAAGTAAATCGTGTGTGCGGTTTCTGCAATTCACTGCTCCCAGCCTTTACGACGTATCTCACATGTTTTTGACATCGCAGAGACATAACTTCACGGCTAGTGTCAAGAGATTTCAACGTTCTGCACAGTGTCTGTCGTCAAAGCCTCTCGATTTCAGGAGGGGTGACGAACCAATGATCTGATATTTCCTCTGATATCGTACCAGATATAACGAATCAGAGGATTTAAAATGCTACTGTAAAATTAAGGAGGCATGGCTAATTCAGTTTGAAGATTTTCGCCGTCGGAGTAACTGAGGAGAACGCTCCAGAAATCATGACTAGAGGGACTTGCAATGCTCTTGATCTCTCACTAGAGAGACCTTCGTAGCAGAGTCCTCACATTACGAGGAATGTAATTCATTTAAATATCTATCTATCCATCCTATCTATGAATTATATATATATATATATATAATTTGTGTGTGTGTGTGTGTGTGTGTGTGTGTGTGTGAGTGAGTGAGTGAGTGGGTGGGTGGGTTTACATTACCCAATCATTATAAGGAGTCAGATACGCTACCTGCAGCTCATTCCAATGATTTACTTCTTTTGATATAAATCTTGAATTTACTGGGTGGGTTTACATTACCCAATCATTATAAGGAGTCAGATACGCTACCTGCAGCTCATTCCAATGATTTACTTCTTTTGATATAAATCTTGAATTTACTGCACCAGTCTTCGAATAGCTATAATGAATTCAAGTTTGCTTTTGGTTTCTGTAAGTCATCATGTAATGCAAGTACAATAAGGGGCACGGATTCGAGCCCTAAGGTATGACTCATTAGTCCTGTTCTGCGACACGTAGGGAAAATTCTATGATACTGCTATATTTAAGGTTTTTTTTTTTTTTTTTTTTTTTTTTTTTTTTTACTTCAATGAAAGATTTTACGAGAATTATTATTTCCCAAATAAAACTCATTTTTATTAATTTTTATATAACCCTTTAAACTACACGCCGTCAATTGTTTTTTCCGCTTCTGGCGTAAAAATTGTAACCTATCCTTCTCTGTCTGAAGCTTCTCTCACAAACTTAATTAGCCTCGCAGATTGTTTTGTATCCAAAAGTTGTTTCCTGAAATCAAATATTACGTTAGGAATCCGGTTAAAATAAGGCTGCAGTGTGATTGGAGCAAGCTTTCTATAGCTCGTTAGTTTACGTTACCAAAGAATACAAGACTCTATATACCTTAAATAATAAATTACTTAGTATAAAAGTCAGAATATAGACCCATCCCACCAATTACACATCCTCATCTAAAATGCACATCCATAATTAGCACTTATTCAGATAATGGCAGATTGTGGAATCTTTAAATGGTAAACTATTTCAGCAGTACTTCTTCAACATCCTTATGCTTGGCCTTTTTAACTTTTTCCTCGCACGCAAATTTTTTTCCATCAGTAGAAAGTATTGAGTCTTGATTTTTCCGTATGGTATGAACTGTAGATTTAAAAAAAAACTGTATTCTCGGCATATATCGGTTTGGCTACATCCATTCTGTATTTTAAAAATAATATTAACTGTGTCTTTAATACAGAAAGCTATACGTTTGCAATTCAGCATAGGTACTGTCAAAAATTTCTTCAATACAGTGAAAAGAGAGTTATCTGAAAGAATATGGGAAATTTCTCTTTTCTGTAAAATATGTAACGATAATTTCATCCCTAATCTATCCTATCCAGTGTACAGTGAGAATGCATTCATTTCCCCCCTCCCAAGATATATAAGGTTGTAAACCAAAGATGAAATGACCCTTATGAAGAATATCCTAAATCTTGCAAAAGATCTAAAGGATGCAATATCCAAGGATCCAAGGATTAATTATTACGGAGTGCCTAGGGTAAAGAACTCTCTACCTTCACATCATAGTTAATAAAAGGGAGCAGAAGTAGGAAAAAATACATGAAAGACGTTAAGGAAAAATAAAAAGGAAGTCAACATGACTTGAGAAAAATTACAAAAAGAAGAACTAAGAAAAATTACAAAAAAAGAGACAAAAAGAAGAACTTATAAAAATATTATAAGTTCGGAAAAATTAAACAGCGATTACCGAGACTCGATCTCGGGACCTCTCGGTTTCAAGTCTAACGCGCTAACCACTGAACTAGGGAGAATACAGAACTTTTTGGTAATTTAAGATTTTTAATATTTTTTGGGGGGTGTATTTTATAATTTTATTACATGAATACAGCACCAAAGATAAAGCAAATAGGAAAGATTTTACGATTAATAGGCTCCTTGGTCACATGGATTATAATATAGTTATATTCTAGTAGTGTAACGACTACTTACCGGTGAATAGCAATTTGGCAGATTAAATCTGCGGTAAATGATGTGATAAATGCTATATCTCCCATTCAGAAGACAGAACTTCGACAGCCTTTTAAGGGTTTAAACAAAACAAAAATAATAAGGATCAAAATTTTCCACTTCCTAAAAAAAGACAAATCATCTGCATAACCCCAAGCTCATAAGAATTTATTCACTACTTCCTCTTTTCTTGAATAAGAAAGCTTTCAAAATTTCCATCATAGCTTCAGCCTTGTACCTCTGTCTGACAGCTGAATCAAAGAACTTGAATGAAATTAGAGAATCCGTTCAGTCTTTTTGACTCAAGGACACCATATTGTGTCCTAAGATAATTATACCCCATTAAGGTTCTCACAAATGATACTTTTTAAAAACATTCCATGTCGGGCTTTCTCGATGGGGTAGATAAGAAGAGTTTCCATTTCATCCTTTTCAGGATCAATATTAAATCTGGTATAGTGATCGGAGGTCTAAATGTATGAATGATATCCTAATGATTCTCCGTTCCTTAAACTTCATATTTGAGTCAGGTTATTTGAATATGGCAAAGTACACAAGAGCTATCTTAAGGGTGAGATGCTTTCGTGGAGGAATTTCGAAAGAAAACTACCTGGTATTCACGTTAAACACGGAGAAAACCACAAAAACTAACTATACAGCCAGCCTGTTTGTCTGGATTCGAGCCATCAGTATGTCGAACTATTATAAGTATTCAGCGGTTTTACCACACAGTCACTGGCGGGGCACTTTGTGTTCAGAGAACGTTTAGATATAACTTTAATGTCAGATAATGGTAATAGCTAAGGCAGTAAACATGAAAGGAAATCTGTTTTATTTGATTACAGTTCAGTGTTATTGTTATCTTCAAATATTGCCTTGTCGATATTTTCCAGAATAATCGACAATAAATTATACACATTAAAGAAAGGGAAATTAAGATATTTTGAGGACTGGGCAAGCAATAAAGCAGTGAATTTAAAATTATAATCCGAATAATCATGAAAATCATAAATAATGTTGCTATCATAGTTTTACCGATTTATTATTTTTGTTACTAATTTTTTAAAAATATGCATTTCACCTTAAGTCGAGCCATGAGAAAAAGGTTTTTTTTCTTATGACCATCTACCGAACAGTATTAATATGTGATATTCAAGTGCAGGCTATGTTATCTTTTTAGCTAAAATAAGTATTTGCTGTTCACTACAGAAAGCGGTTCCTTTTTAGGTCTTGCCTATTTCAGATACAATTTATTTTTTTATTTTTTTTTTCCTTTCTTTTCTTTTCTTTTTCTGAATTATTTAAAAATACTAGACTTTTTTCCTCTTCCTCTTTTTTCTGCTTCTATAGAAAATAATAGAAGGGTTTTCTCGTTAATAAAGCATTCAATACCTAAGAAACTGAGCAAGTTAATGTGGTGTCAGAGAAGTCAGTTTGATATGAGTTTTAAGCTATGATGCGGCTTCATTCTTTTTTTCTTTTTTTCGGGCCTAGGGTAATTATTTGTTAAAGGAATTCTTTCATGATGTGATAGAAAAGTTAAAATAGCTCGAATTTTTTATGTTCTCATCGCGAACACCTATAGACAAAAATTTTAAAAACCGAAACGGCATGATTTTTGCTGCCATTTCCCGAAAACCCGAAATTGAAAAAAGCTAAAATAGATGGGAAATGTTAAAATGGACATTACATCCTAAAATATACTATGTTTGTCCTGATTCTCTAAGAACTAGGTATTATTACACTTGCCTCACATAACCTTTATCTAAAACAGAGACTGTAAGAACAGTAATATAAAAGTATTTCCCGCTATTCTAACATGGATGGAATTTTGACTTTCTAAACATAATAATTTTAATAGTTAGTATTTCTTCAGTTAAAACTGCAAAAATTCTGGGGGGGATGCAAAATAAGAATCTAAAGTGTCCATAAACTCATTTTATCCCATTAGTACATATTCCGAAGTTCGCAATAGCCGTGTAAAAAATAAGATTAAGTGCATAGGAAATTGGACGGGACTAAAAAGTTCGTTATAGCGGGGATTTTGCCAAAATGCTGATTCATTATAGCAGGATTTGACTATATTTTTGCCCAGAAAATTTAGTACGTTGTTAGAATCGGGTATTTTAATTACATAAATTGTAGAATGAGTAGGAGGAGTTTAACTATCATATTATATGGAATATTTACACTGCTTAAATACAGAATATACCACACAGGTAAATATAACATGTATAAATTACGTAACTACGGCTTATTATAATAGCCATGTCGAGCGATTTAAGATTAGGCTTGCCTCCACTATACTGGTTATAGTATGCGTGAATGCTAAGAGCCAATAAAGTATTATTAATTTTTCCTAATTTTTATTTCTACACCATATTATATTGCATTTTATTAGGTAGTTGGTCTTTCGTTTTAATCAGAAACAAATGAATTGTGATCAGAACCATGCTGTTATCAAATGCTCACCTATATTTTTATTCCTTCAAATATGAAGAGGGGTATTATTTTTGATCAAATACGGTATTTAATTCCTACGGGCTTATCTCTGTTGGAGTTAAATACCAAAGATTTTCTTCCTTCGGTTATAGTTATTTTTATATAAAACTATTCAATACAAGCTTTATTTAACAGATAATTATGAAAGTATGAAACACTAAGCCATAAAACATTAAAAAAATGTGTAAGGAGAAGTTCTAAGAACCTGCATTGGAGACCTAAATTCCAAGAGCAGGTGCACGGTATCCTTCGTGAGGCTCGAAATCGTGAGCTCTTGCAGGGCAGCCTAGTCTCAAAAGGACTTTCTTAGACATGAACTACACGAAAAGTCGTGTCAAATACATACCTGAAGAATTTTTTTCTTGAAGGCCTTCTCGAAAATAAATTTTTAAAAAATAAGAAAAATTTAAAATACGAAATTATTGTCTCTCTCTAAATACGGCGTTATATGGCATTTGGAATATTTATGTTGCAAATGAATTGGATATACACTCACTACCAAAAATTAAGCACGAAGATGTAAAATGCAAAAAAATCAACAAATACTGCTTTGATTGACACAAAATTCGCCAGGAAAGTAGCATATATATTTATGCATAATAAATAATAACAAAATAAATAATTTATACAGAAATGAAAACAATGTTAAATTTTTGTAAGTTCTCAGATAATGACATACTGGAGACTTAAACAGAATTATGTATAAAGTGAAAATAAACAGCATAAAATGAAAAAAAGGACATTAATAGGGTATGTGATCCCCCTTCATCTGTATACAAAGTTTACACCTTGTGGCAATGCTTTCAATTAGGTGATCAACCACCGCAGAATTAAGCAATCGCCATTCTTCTTGTAGAGCAGTGTCCAGCTCAATAAGAGTGGTTGGAGATGGGAAACATGAAGATACAGCACGGCCGACAGCATCCCAAAGATTTTCAATGGGATTAAGGTCGGGCGAATATGCTGGCCACGCCATACGCGCAATCCCTTCACTCTCCAGGTAGTCATCGACGATGTCAGCTCTATGGTGACGTGCGTTATCGTCCATTAAAACAAAAGTAGGGTCAACTGCTGCAGCGTACAATCTCACAATGGGTTCTAGGACTTCATCTCGATACCGGACAGCCGTCAAAAAACCCCGTTTAAAGATGTGCAGGTCAGTGCGGTATCCTAATGAAATCCCTGCCCACACCATAATGCTTCCGCCTCGGAATGCATGATGTTCGGTGATGTTTTAGGACTGATTGCGTGTTCGTTGTTCATGCCATATCCTAACACGCTTGTCATCTGGCTCCAGAACAAATCTTGACTCATTAGTAAACATGACATTTTCCCAGTCAGACACATTCCAATTGACATGTTCCCGGCACCAGTGTAATTGTGTCCCTCTTGATTGGACGGATAGAGGAACACAAACTCGAGGTACCCGGGCGTACAGTCCACTCATATGTAATCTTCGGCTTACAGTAGCTGCAGATATCGCCTTACCAATGGAGGCTCTAACCATAGATGTCACACGTGTGGAGGTCGCTCTGCAATTCCGCTTGGCTACAATAGCAACCGATATTCCGCGGGGGTGTAACCCTTGGGCGACCGCCTACGGGCCTTTGGACAACTGTCTGTGTGGTTTGAAATTGTTTCCATAAACGTGAAATTACAGAATGATGAACGCCGAAGAAAAGAGCAACATCTGTGATCGACTGTCCTGCTTCAATGCACCCCACAGCACGCCAGCGCTCAGAATCTTCCATTCGCCTTCTGGAAGTCACAGAAACACGTATGTCTTGAAAACAAATTGTACGAAAGTTTTAAACACCTTCTATCAGCACTTACAATCAACTTCTGTAACCCTTCATAAAGCTGGCTTCTTATAAGACTGCCCTTTTTGCATATTTCTTGACATGAAAGCGCGATTGTCTGTTACCTAACATATTTGCATACTTCCATCTAACTCTGCAGCGAATTGCATCCTCTTCAATTCTGATTGGCTTTCGGAAATTAACATTTTCCGTTCTGTACTTAACTTTTGGAAGTGAGTGTACTATAAGTATATTTAAATTCATACCAATCGTATTATTTATATATTTCTGTAGTAAAAATCTCTTTTTCTCATTACCTAACAAAACCTGACAAAAGCGGTATAGTTAGAAAGGTATTTTTTTTTCATTGATAAATATTCATTACATCGTATAAAAGCAACTTATCACTTAATTATTAAAGACTGAAATGTAAGTATAATAGCTCAATTAACTCCCCCCCCCCTTTAAGAAATCGATGGCACTGGCAACTATTGTTTAGCGATGATGTTTTAATGCAGCAGTAGTAGAAATGCCTTATTGTCGCTGCGTAAACCGCACTCTTAATTTTTAGCCTTTAATTAAAAAACAAAATTCCTGAGGATAAGTCGTGAAAAGCTTATCTACCATCTACAATTTTTTTTTTCCTTTTTTTTTCCTGTTTTGGAGGTGTGCAAGCAGCTTGAATGGAAACAGTACTTATCACACACTGAGATAAAATTTTTATCGGTCAAAAGGGACACGTTTCTGTGCTTAGCACCACTTATTCACTTTCGTACCACTTGGAGTAGATGCCTACGCTACCAGTATCACTATGGCTGGTCCTTTTATCCCACGGCATGCTATCCTCAGAGCCATATCTAGAGCACTGGATGTACCCCATGTCAAAAATCCATTAACTATTTCAGACTTGACACTTTCTCAAGCTGCTACAATCCACTCATACACACACACTACACTACTCGTGCTTTTGTTTTTCCTTTTGGTGTAAGGACATGATTTCCTGTACTCTTCCATTATAAAGCCGAATAAACTTTAAAAAGAAATGATTAACTTTTTTCGCTTTAACTCATGTTCGGCGGTACTTTCATCCATCTGCCAAAACAGCCAGCACAACTACATCGCTGCTTCTCACCACCTGTAGTCTTGATTCAACTACTGTGCGCGAACTTCTCGATGCAGCTAATACTGGATATAAGCATGTTCCGGTAAATGGGTGTTTGATTTGCGTTACCAATTTCACGCACTAGCTTGTCGTTTATGAATAACGCATCTAGGAATTTTCAAAATTTCGTTGTTAAAGTCTGCGAGCAGACGTTGTGCAACTACTGTCTGTAATGACAAATCATTCCTGCGCATAAAACGTGAACACTATCCTGCGCTTGCTCAAAAATCATGCCTTATCTCCCCCGCTCAACTTCTTCACGAGCTCGGAAATATATTGTTACGCATTTTGTTCATATACGTGTGATTTTAGTGAAATTTTATGTCAAATTGTTGTATTTTTCTGTATAATATAACACGAAAATCTGGACAGACGATGCTCTGCCGGAAAGATAAAAATACGAGGCAAGACTATTTAACATTGAGTAAATAGCTATCTCGCTAATTTGGTGAGATATCGAAATACTCTTGTACACGAAAATTGTTCAGAAACTTCTAAGGTATTTTCTCCCTCCTTTCCGCATG
>KK113498.1:546057-585655 GCA_000611955.2 Stegodyphus mimosarum
TTTTTTTTTTTTTTTTTTTGTTGCCAAATTAGCGTTTTCAGATTAGCGCTTACTATCTCGCACAACCCTCGAAAACCAATTCGTAAATAATCTGTCACCAATATAGCGTTTTCAGAGTTTTTAATTAATAGTTCGGCTGATTGAAATCGTACGAAGATGAGAATGGTCGAAATGGCTTCCCATGAATTTTCGGAATCCGGGGAATAATTTTAATTAATACCTCTCTCGAAACTCAGCTCCCCGCTGCTCCGAAGATGATGATATTACAAACAAGCAGACAGACAGACGCACACAGCCTTTAGTAGTATAGATAAATATATAATAAAAAGGCGATGAAATTTTCAACATCATAGATATTCTAATTATCATTTAATCTGGCATGATGCTGGAAATTTGTCTAATAAAATTGCTAGCATCAGTCAAGAAGAGCGATGTATCATACCATAAAAAATCTATAACATATTAATTTTTTGATTTAATACTGTGAATAAGAGCGAATTCTCCAGTTTAAGGTTTCTGATCGATTGTTACAGGCGGTATGGATAGTCAATCTTTTTTTAATTTTTTCATTCATTTAATTTTTAATGTACTCATACCCAGTAAAAATGGGCTGCTTTCTAAAAAAAATTCAAATTTAATATGCAGAAGTAATAAAATATTAAATTTGTCTAATAAAATCATGACTTTTTCTGTACCTGTAATAATTCATATTAATTAGCCTACATTCGAAAAACCTGATTACAATTAAGCATCTTGATTTTCGGTTAGAAAATATGGCCAAAAAAAAAAAAAAAGAAGTGCGCTAAGTACACCCGAAAGTATGGTATTGTTTTAAATAAAAAGATATGAAACAACTAACTAAGAAACACCTTTTGAAATTCAAAAGGTAACTTGAAAAGTTTTATGCATTTTATTTTCTATTTAATTTTATAAAATTAGAATGAAATAGCAAACAAAGGGTGGGAAAAAAAACCCACCTCCTTTGAATGCAGGATGATTTCTATTTTTAATCAGCGTATCAGATTTCATCTTTTTTCAAGATGTACCATTCTATTTCATAGGGTAAATTTACGATCAATATTTAATTCTTAGTTTAATTTGAAAATATTGAGTTGGAAAGAAAGTAATTTCGATTGGCACAAATAAATATCGTTATGTTCGTTTTCCTATTCTTCTGTCAGCCCTATAATTAGCTACACGGCGTTAGCAAAGAAGGCCTCAAAACGGGATTTTGCATTGGATCACTACAAAAGTCTGAATCACTTTTCAAATCGCTGGCACCAAATATTATCGCCCTGTATTATATTTAAAAAAATTAAAAAGAATCTGCGTCAACGTATGTACGTTTTTCAGCATTGTGAAAAAACAACGGTATCTAGACCACATCAAATTTTGAATAACGTAGCTCTCTACTCGAATCTGAGCAGCTGGAAATCCGAATTTAGAATATAGAATTTGCTTACTGTCTATTTTACATTTTGTAAAACTTTAGCGAATTTTTATTAAGAAACTCAACGATTTCAAAGCGAGCAGTGGCAACACACTGTTCGGAATAAAATATTTTTATCAAGGTTAATGCTGTTTTTAAATAATATTTTCGGCCCAAAGGGGCGTTAGCCCAAATGCTCTCGAATCATGTATGTGTCTGTAAATGAAAAAAGGTATTCGTTTGGGCGTCATATAAAATTTGAAAGCTTTCAGAATTTTTTTTTTTCCTTTTGAGATTTGGCAACTTTAGGTTGTTATAGAAACAGATTCCGTGTATTTTTGTTTACAGCTGTTACTTTACGGTCAGTTTCAACATAGGTTGCAAAAATAAACATTTTCGACATATTTTACTTTTTTATGTGTGTAAAGGCAAGAAAGGGACCGAGACTCACAAAGAGATATGTGAAGTTTATGGCATTGATTGCTTAAAAGAAAGCATATGTCAGAATTGTTTAAAAAATTTCATTGAGACTTTTCACTTGAAGATGACGAAATTATAGCCATTAATTGAATCGAACCATCATATAATTATGCGAGAGATTACAAAAAGGTTAATTGTATCACATACAACAATAGAAAATTATATAAGATGTCTTGGACTCGTTAAGAAGCTCGATATTTGGGTTCCCTATGAATTAAAAGAAATTCATTTAATATAGCGAATCAATATTTTCGATACGCAATTCAACAGTAATGCAGTCGACCCTTTTTTTAAACGAATTATCGCTAATGATGAAAAATGGATAATCTACAATAATAGTAATTGAAAAAAATCATGGTCCAAGCATGATTATTGTATCATAAAAAAGATCATGTTGACAGTTCAGTGGGATTACAGAGGTGTTATGTATTTTGAGCTGCTTCCGAGCAACCAGACGATCAACTCAGATGTTAATACTGCCAATAGCTTATGATACTGGAGGAAGCAATCAAAGAGAAAAGGCCAGAACTGGCAAATCGCAAAGAAATCGTGTTATATCGCTGCAATGCGAGGCCTCATACATCTATAGCAACGCATACGGAATTATTGGAGCTTAGTTTGGGAAGTGATGTCGCATTCCCCCATTAGTCGCTACCTTGCATCATCGGATTACCATTTATTTCGAAGTTTGCAGCACTTCTTAAAGGGCAAAAATTTCAGTAATAACGATGACCTCCAATGGCACATGTTTGAGTTTTTTTGCTGATATAGACAAGAAGTTCTACGAGAGCGTAATCATGAAGCTACTAGAAAAATGGCAAAAGGTCATTGAACAGAATATATTTAACTGATTAAAGTTCATTTTTCATATAGTAGAAAAAAAAAAGTTTTATTTCGCACTAAAAAACCGAAATTACTTTCTTGCCAACCCAATATAATCTCATTATTACTTAAAATTATTAGGTTGCTAATAACGAAGGTTTAAATCTTTTGAATAAAACATACATAGTTGTTAGCAAGTGTCCAATGACTAAAAAAGGTAAAATGTTTTGAAAAAAATACGAAAATTCTAAAAGCTATTTAAAAAGTACGAAAATTTCTCATTCTGACAGTTGTTTTCATATCCGTAAGTAAAATTCAAACGTCTGTGCTGATTTATTTTACTGTTAAAGAGAGGATCCGAGAGAATAAGTCAATGGTAAATAACTTATTATAAATTTCCTCCTTCCTCAACGATTGCCTCTGTTGTGTAATTGGAAGCACTTAGCTAACATCGTAGGTCCAAAGCTCGATTCCCAACTAGGCCATCGCTGACTTTTCACGTTAACTGCTTCGATAAATACGTAATCAATCTGAAGTGAACTCAGCCCATTAAGTAGAGAAGAATATAAGGAATTTTCTCCTTCTTTGCCGAATGACTTTATGGTGTAATTGGAAGCACATTCGGCTAACGCAGGAAAGTCCGCAGTATCAAATCTTGGAAAAAGCATAGCTGATTTTTTTACTATTTTGATAAATGCCTCTTCTCTCAACAAAGGAAATTAGTAAATTTTCAAATAAAAAAATTCCTGTTGGATATTGTGTTGACATTTAAAATACTTAAGGATGAAAGATTACCGGAAAGTCCGACAGGTAGAAGGGGATCAAAAATTAATTTTAAGATTTGACCCCTTACCCCAAAAAACCGCGAGAAATTAAGTTAAATAAAACCGTTTAAGTATAACACTTTTCTTCCCGTATCACATTTTACCAGATTAGATAAAGAGAAACATCGATTTTTTTTACAGAAAGAGTAACACGATTTTCGCTTGGAGAAAAATTAGCTCAAATTCAGTCAAAGAATAACATTTCAAAATTTTTGGATTCTTAACTTAAATTTAACAAACAACATTAACATTTGGAATAGTCTTTTAACTTTTATCGTCTGGAAGGGATAAAACAGTAGCTCTTAAGTTTCATAAAGTAGGAACAATTTACTATTTTTCAATACAACAGAATACCTTAAATAGAACAAAAATGTAAACTGAGGGAATAACATTGAAAAAAAAAAAATATCTCACTCTCAAACATCAAATTATTAGTGTTCCTATTAGTCACTCAACACTGTTGGGCCTCTGCCAATCAAATCGAATTTTTATTAAATATCAACAACCCATTTTAATTTTCCAAAAGCTGCTACACAATATATATAAATTTCCATTTCTCTTTACATAAGAAAAAATTTATATTTTGAATGATTTGTGGTTCTTAAAATTAGATTAATTAATTGCTTTCTTTATCTGTTCTCCCAATATTTTGTTATCTTAAGTAGGAAAAAGGTGTGCAATTTATTATCCTAGTAATACATTTTGTTGAATTTAATGTACCGGTACAAAGGTAGCTTTTCTTTCTTAGTAAACACTGATTTTTTTATGTGAAGGTACAAACAAAATATTGCATACATTAGGGAAAGGAATTAGGGGGCAGGAAGAAAGAGAAGAGAAAAGGAGAGAGAAAAAAATGTTCATTCATGCATATCTTATTCCAAATTTTCAGTAGTTTAATTTTAAGATCGGATTTTATTTTTTAAGTTCCCAACAAGTTCATTACTTACAAACATTGATTTTATCTCATGCTTTCAGAGTTGTATTTGCTTAGTTACAGATATGTAAATCAAATGAAATAATGAAAGAATAATGACACAACCTTTTAATATTAAAGATTTTAATTCCTCAAGATTTCATTTATTTGAAGCTTTTTGCCACCATGAATTTCGAAAAACTCATCATTATCATAGATATAATAGAACTATCATAAACGCAACCATTATAATCATCTTGCTCAGGAAACGGTGCATTGTTTATATTAAAATTACCACACGTCAGAGCAGTGAGAAATATAATTTCATGATAATACAAAAGACGCACTTCATTCGTAATAATAGTTTTTTAAATGCTGAAATTATTATCTAATGCTGAAAAACAAAATATAAATAAACAATATGCAGGTGCTGTTTCGAACTCCAACTACGTCTAGGCTTTCTCCAGGAAAGGAAGAATGATATCATAGCATATCATTAGCAAACAGCATATCCAGTCACAGGAGGATGTTTTCCCCAAGTTCGCTTTCTGGTACACATTTTAGCAAATCGTGCCGCGTAGCGAATGCATGGGAAAATACATGCTCGTGATTGGATACGCTTTTCAATGATATTATTCCTCATTTGCTGAAGAACATGTTTATCTCGTTTGGGTTCACCTCCATACCATTTTTTCATTTTCTTTTCAGCAGTGGATTACAATTTCAACCTTAAAAAACTATTTTCACTAATGACGTAATTGCATTTTTATTTCACTTTATGTAATGAATTTAATATAAACAATGCAATGTATTTGAGAGGATGAGTACAATGTTTGGGTGTATGCTAATTCCATAAAGTGTTCTAATGTTAAGTCTAGTCGAAAATCGTTACAAAAGGCTTCCAATAAATAAAAATCTCGATTAATTAAAATCTTCCATATTATAGCTGGCGTTATTAATTTTTTAATTATTTCATGGGAGTTGTATCTAAAGTACGCAGATGAGATTCTGAATGCATGAGTTGAATTTTTTTTTCTCAATAATAAAGTTGTTGGAAATATAAAATTAAATAAAGTTGTTGGAAATCTGTCTAAATGAATAAAAATCTGATTTTAAAATTAAAATACTTCAAATTTAGAGCTGAGAAATAAGGACCCATGAACGTCATTACATACTTTTTTAAATGCATGACACATTTTTTATCTTTGTATAAAATTAGTCGGTGCTTATCGAGGAAGAAAAATTATTTTCTTATCCATGTGTAAATTCAAGAAAATGTATTGCGATGATGATAAAATTCAGCATTTATTTTTTCTCTTATGTTTTGTTTGTTTGTATTGTAATTTCTGGGCGAAACAAAAGTCGGCAAATAGTAGGAAGCCAGTAATCCGAGAAGTAATAGAGAATCAAGAATAAAGTGGTAAAATAATCTATAAATTGATATGTAAAATGCCCTTTGGGAGGTTTTCTGGCAAAGTTGACACAGACCAAATCCAACACCTCTGAGAATATCAGTCCATATGCTAAACAGTCCTGTTAAACCGGCCGCTCTGTTGTCGGTGCAAGTAGAACAGCAAACATGGAAATCAGGAGACACAACATTCATGACAAAATCGAAATGTAGAGCGATGTTGTCGTGTTTATCTACGTTATTACTAAGATTTTATTGCGCGTTAAATTAAAGCCTGGAGTAGGCTGGGCTTGAGAGTTCTGTTCTTGAAGAATCCAAAACATTTGGTAGTAGATGCGGAAATGGTAATGTCTGAACAATTCCTGAAGAATGAGTTTTGGAATGTAGTCAGATGTCTGTAATTAAAGCATTTCCTTCACTAATGGATTCATAGTAGCATCTGTCTGCTTGAATCAGAACTAATGTTGAAAACATCACAGATGTTGCGAAGTTTGAGAGACGGACAGATATAGATTTCGCCACTTAAATTAGCTTATCCTCTTTTATCAGCTTCTCGCCTTTGCTGTCTGATTTAAGTTGCTGCACGAAGTTTTAATCGCAAAACTTGGAACATTGAGATTAATGATGTTAATAATGAGCCACAAGAATTGACGTAAATTTGCAGGACTAAAATTTCGAAGACTGAATAGAACCGGAGGTTAAATAAAATTTTTAAAAAATGTGTACTTTAAACAACCAAATGTAATTGTAGCAAAAATGTCAAAATAGAAGTACAGAACTTTATTTATCTTTGAATTCCAAAATGTTTTGATACTCATTCAGAAATCAACCAAGAAATTTACTTTTTTACCATCTTTGTGTTCGCTTGCTAAGCACTTAATAATGTCAACATCCTTAAAACTGAATGCATCTATTCTGCTATGTTCTAAGCTTTGTGGTCGTCTGTCCAATTATAATTCCCTAAACGGATAAACTGCTGTTTTATTTTTCCCGCGACGTCTACAGTCAGAATGAAACTGAACGATGATATGATAAGACTGTGTCCGGCACTGTGCCGCGTCAGATATTTAATATTTGATTTGTTTTAATAAATAATCAAAGACAACTACTGTAAAATAAATGACTCAACATTTCAAAACGGACACCACATCGTCTGTCTACGTAAAACGAATGGATCCGAGTTCAGTCATCGAGTGAACGCATATCTTTTTCACGTTGAAGTTAACTCTCAATCTGTTTCGTTGTTTGTTTAAAAATATTACTGTACTTTTAAGTTAAATTTGCATCCAATGATATTATGAAAACAGTTTTGTATTTTCTAATAAAATTTTCAAAATTTCCCTTTCGATTTCATTTTTAACCTAATTTCCACGCATATTTTAACCGTAACTTCATTTCTTCCCTTTCAATGATCTGGTTTTTGTTTTTTTTTTACGTTTAAATTTGACATAGTCCTTTCTCACCGATATTTATAGAATAAAAAAGGTGTGTGGGAGTCAGCTTCATGGGAGTGTCGACGAATTTTTACGTTAGTCTTTTGTTTAAGTTTCAAAACTCATACTACTAAATGTTTACTTCAAAATGAAAAATCAGTGTTGCGTCGAGGACGTAAATACTTCTCCACAATCGTCATGCTCTATGATTTTGAGGAGCGCTTGTTTACACAAGCGAACTAGTAACTCATCAACAGTCAAGGAAGTACGGTATAGGAAAAGTAGCTCTAGTCGGAGGTATTATGCGTATATATAAAAGCTATAAGCTGAAATATTCCTCTAAGATTTAGATTCTTAACCTTACCGAAATTTAGCAGTTAATTATTTATATTTTCGTTTTAAATAATTTATTTTCAATATTCCTAATTGTTTACTAATAACGAAGTTGATTCCTTTAAGCTTAATGTAAAAGGAGGCGGATACAAAAAATCTCAGAAGGGGTCCAATCCCCCCCCCAGAGCACTGTGCCATTATTGTATTTTTAAAATAATATCGAATTGTTAGCATATAATTATAAATAATTCAGTCTTATGTAATGCATTAATTACCTGTATTGGTATCAACAACTTTAATGAATTATTAATTATAGAATTTATAATATAGTAAAAAATGAACATTCATTTAAATGTTTGAAGATTGTTACTTTTTACACAAGATAAATTTTTGAGTATTAGATGGATGAATTTTTGATTTTTTTGTTTTGTTTTAATGTATTTCTTACTGCAGAGAAGAACTTTACATATTTTCTTAAAGATACAGAGTAAAAGATTTTCTATATCGACAAGAAGCCGTATTGAAATGAAATTATTGCTTGATGTTATTAACAGGACAATGAAATACCTACTGAATGAAAAGCTATTGCATACTTGCATGGTTTGGTATTCTTCTATTGTCAGGACGTGATTCAGAAATACATGTACACATGCACATGTATATTTATGTATGTGTGCACATATCTGTGTATACAAATACCCATACCATATGTACATATATATATATATATTCATAAAAGTAATTAAAAGTAAATTAATAAGCCCAAGACTTGCGCTAAAGCTGCAAAGTAATGAATAAATTATAAAAAGAAAACCTGAGTACATCTCTAAATCTGGTCCTTATAACAGAAGAGTACTGTTTGATGTTCATTATTATGTAATTTTTGGGGTTGCCCATTAAAGCTATTAGTTGATTATTACGAGGTTAATAATCTATTATGTGATCAAAAACCTAAATTTGTCTACAAATTAGGGAAAGGGGACAAGGTTATTAGGTTTTAAGTTGATTGAGAGAAACTTGTGTGTGTTTATATTTGTTCCTCACTTTCTTGTTACATATATTTTGCAGAGGACTGTGTTTTGTTATTTTGTATTGAAGATGTCTGTATTTAGAAATTAGTATTTATCTTCAACTGTGTTTAATTTCTGGATTAAAATTAAGTCTAAATTGTATTGCAGTTGGTAATGAAGATTGAGATTATTTTTAATGTGGTTTAGAAGTTAAATCACAAAAAGTATTGAGAATATTGGTAAATAACAAACTTGAGTGAATGTAGTTCATCTACCCCTGGAACTATTAAGTTTCTCCCTGGTTGAGAACCCCTGCTATACATATGTGTGGTGCATATCCCTAATACGTTAATATATATATATATCCTTAATATTGTGTATATTGCCAAAATATGTTCTGCAAAGTTAACTTTGTATAGAAAAAAGGGATTAGGTGTAGTTCAAGGTAAGAAAGTATGTAGAATTAAAACAAACCTAAATTTTTCTATGATTGAAGGGAAAAAATTAAACAGTGTTAATTTAAAGATATTTATTACTGCTAAATAAGTAGCTACTTGATCCAATTATTTTTCAAAAAAGATGGTAATTTTTACATGGGACAGTGACCGACGCACTGCTAAAATTTCATGGTAAGAAGCGGAGTTTTTTCAACCGTTTTGTATTAATTTAATAAAATACATAGAATAAATGCTATTTATTTTCATGTTATACTGAATTTCATAGTTTTTTTTTTTTTTTTTAAATTTTATATATGATTTCATAGTTCTAATTTGGAAAACAAAATAGAACTTCTTATTTTTAATTCAAATTTCCTTTACAGTTTAATTAATTATTTTTATGTACATATATATTTCATCCTTTAAAAGGGAAACATTAACAATAAATATGCATAGAATAAAATATATGTATTTTAGCAATTTCATATATGGGTCATTTTCTCATTTCTAAGATTCAGCGTAATTTCACTACATTTTTGTTCAGAATTGTTCTAATTTACATTGAAGTTTAATTAAACATTACATATATAAATTCATCCTGGAAAAAACAAACTTTTGTTCATATTTTTATTGCTATTTCAGTGAAAATTTCGATCGCGATTTCAGCTAATTGGCCATTTTGAAACAATTTTGCCTCTATTTTTCATCCTTACTTCAAAGATAATTTTCTTTGAGCTTAAATACTTTGAAACAAACATGGTATCAAACGTTTCAGCTCAGAATCAAAACATGAATAAAACAGCAACCTCCATTAAAGAAGGGAGGATTATTTTTTCTGCTATTTCATGAAAAAATTTTACAACTTCAGCTGAGAGGTATTTTGAAACATTTTAGCTCATAATTTTCTATCTGTTTCAAAAATAAAATATTTTTGTTATATTGCAACTGTAAGAAAATGGAAAAATTATAGCAGAAACATAATTTGTCTAAAAGTCAAAACAAAGGGAAAATTGATGTAAATTGACTGGGAGGGAAGTAGATTGCAGTCGGAAGTTTCACCGAATTACCATAAACAGAAGATTTTTTTTTTTAATAATAGTGATACTATAAAGAAAAATTTTGCTTATTACTCAGCAAAAGAAAACAGGTTTACTGCTACTTATTTTCACTTTGATCTGCTTCAATTAGAATTTAAAAACTTCTTTTACGTTGTAGTACACAAGCGTGTTTTCCAAGTCACTATTATCATCGTCATTCTATCTGTAATTTGTGGAGGTTTGAAGCTCTACTTTCACTATATCAATGTTGAGTTTATTTTTTATATCTGTGTAAAAAGATTTTTATTTTTGAAAACTTTTTCTCACATTCAGCATTGCTGTTGGATATGGAAAAGATGTAAAGGCTATTACTATTACGTAATTTCTTAAGTTTAGAGAAGAATGTGCCTTAAAAAATGATTCTATATTTTTCTTTGACTGATGTAATTATATATTCTTCATGGAATTCATATATGTATTTTACGTTGTTGTCACTTGTTAGAAATCAAATTTTTCATACCTGTTATAGGAAAGCCAAGATACTTGTCCTCTTACTGCTTAATTTACTTACAATTGAATAACATGTTTCTTACATTAAGTCTGAATCTCCGTCCTTTCTCTAAATGCATTTCATACAATCTTTGTAGAATTAGCTTTGTCTAAACTTTTGATGTAGCTGATTATTTGGATCCAGTGTCTTAAAATTTTTGTAAGAGATTATGATTAGCTTAACTACCTTGTTGGGACATGCCTCAAAATTTCCAAGTATTGCATATTGATAAACTTACAAAACTCTTTGAGAGCCACATTTCTGCTACTGTAACTGCTAAACTGAGGAAACACTTTCAATATTAAATTATTCTCTGTATTTGTTAGCTGTGATGTTGCCTATTTGAATGCATTATGAATAATATAGAGCAATTACTGGGATGGAATTGTTTATTCAGTTCACATTTAAATTCAAGAAAAACACGTGATTATGCATAGCATAATTATCACTGGCCTTCTCTGTGAAAATTAATACATATTGAAGATTCAGACCTTTTCTTTTTTTTGTTTGTTTAACAATAGTATTTCCTGTTTCCTGATTATCCTTATAAAGCTTGAAGATGGTGCACTTTTCCATGTTCAGTAATAAAATATATCAAAAGAAGAGAGAAGCATTTTATACTTTTATACTTATTATTTACAAAGCCGTCTTCACAATTAGATAACTGTTTTGAAGTTAGTGTGGGAATCACAGTCTTAATTGCTAAAAGTGGCCTGCCATTTACTGATGGCAATTTTGCAAAGGAGTGTATATTGTTGGTGTTCGAGAAAGCGCAAGTCCCTGAAGCTATGAAGAAATTTAAAAATGCAAGTCTCGGCAGAATGACAATTCAAAGAAGAATTGAAAATTTATCTGATGATGTTGATGAACAATTACAAATTGCTGGCAAATTTATTTTCTATGGCAGCTGATGAGTCACCAGACATTACACCAGACATTACTTCGACAGCTCAGTTGCTTTTGTTTGTTAGAGGAATTTCTGAAAATTTTGGAGTAACTGAAAAACTTAGTGGAATGAGTTCAATGAAGGGACGAACAAATGGAGCTGATGTTTTATTCTGCATTTTAAATTTGTGTTCTGCACCTAATTTTAATACTAGCAAACTTGTTAGTATCACTACTGATGAAGCTCCGGCCATGATTGGAATTCAGAATGGCATGGTGAGTCTACTGAGAAACTATTTGAATGATTGAGGCCAAGATTTGCTTGGGTATCACTGTATCATACACCAAGAACAGCTGTGTGCAAAAGAACTAGGATTTGACCGCCTAATGAAGGTAGTGAGCAATGCAATCAATTTTATTCACTACATGGTTTAAACCACAGGCAATTTTAGGAAATCCTAGAACACATAGATGCACTACCTAGTGATCTTGTATATTACTCAAATATGATGGTTGAGCCGTGTAGCCTTTGAAAGGGTTGCTGATTTGATTGATGAAATAATACAATTCATTAACGAAAAAGGCAAGCAAACTAGGATGTTAAAGGAACCATCTTTCAAGTAAGACTTCATATTTTTAGTTGATGTGACAGCCCATCTGAATGACCTAAACAAAAAATTAATTGGAAAAAAACCAATTCATCAGTCAACTGGCCAGTGTGGTATCTGCTTTCAAACTAAAACTCAGCTGTTCTCAAAGCAGCTTGGCTATCAAAATTTTGTCAATTTTCCTTATCTGAAGAAACTCGGAAACTTTTCCTAATAAACAACTGGATTAGTCAGATCAAGATGCTATTTACTTCATTTGAAAAACAATTAACATATAAGCTGTTTGGGGGGTCCATTTTCTGTTGTAGTCGAAGAAGTTCCAGATGTTCAGATGGAACTTATTGATTTACAAATTTCTGACTTATGCAAATCCAGATTCTGCGATTTAGACATTCTTGACTTAAAACTCTACTGCCGAATTTTCGCACTTAAAAAAATAATGCAAGCAGATGTGCTACCATGTTTGGTAGTACTTATATATCTGAACAAACATTTTCTCTTATGAATCTAAATAAATCAAAATTAAGAAATAAACTGATAGATCAGCCCTTCCAATCTGTCTTAAGAATATCAACAAGTAGCTTTTAACTAAATATATCAAAAATTGTTGATAAAATTCAATGTCAGCCACTAATGTATTTAACTATGGCTAACTTCTGCACACTTTTATTAAAATATTTATATGTTAAATTATCATGCACAAATATTAACTAATTTTTTTTAAGCTGAACTGGATGTGTTGGCCCCAGTAGCACATACAAGAGGAAAGGGAGACCCACTTCCTTCCTTACATACGTATGTAATTGTCTTCAAATCAGTTTAAATTTGATATGGCACAAATCTGAATTGCAAATTATGCAACTTATTACATTGATCCCCCCTCCCCTGAAAAAAAATTTTTTTTTTGCATATACTATTGGCCCTCGGCAACCAAGTTGTTTCCATGAGTACCTATTCTGCTAAAAGATTTGTACACCCCTATTCTATGCAATACTATACAGTGTGGGATATTGCATAGAATTACGCTTCTTTGGAACATAATTCTATGCAGTATTCTGCATTGTATTATGCTGTAGTGAAGTTCTTTAGAAATTGAATTAGATTTAAACTGTAAAATGAGAAAAAAGTGCATTTGACTTACCTGCAGATGAGAACAGCAATTTTGCTTCTTCAAAACTAGGAGGTCTGCTGCCCTAGCTGTAGGGATTATTTGGCTTTTCAGGGTTGGGAATTTGAAAAATGAGCTGTCACTGTGAATTGATTTGCAGATCTTTCAGTTGCTAATCATCGCATCACAAACGCATACACTGGAAGAAGCCTTATTTCCTTACATGTGTATTTAAGGGCAATTTGGGAGAAACATAAGAACACATTTAGTGAAATTAAGATGATGATCTACATCTATATTCACAGTTTCATTATCATTTTTAGTGTCATATATTTTTCTTCAACTTGAAATCTTTTCTGTGTTGAAATAATTTAAAAATTTTCCCATTGAGCCCAGCCTCAAATATTTTATTCTTTTTTTTTTTTTTGTATTTCCTGCAGTAATGTTCTGAATTTTATGTATAGCATTTTAAAATTCTCAACTTGTAGAGACATTAGGTATTTTTTTGAGAGCAGGAGAGATGAAAAATTAACACTGCCTTCAATGGGACTCAAACGACAGACCTCTTGAATACACACCGAGCGTTCTGACCGCTACACCACGAAGGCATGTGAAGAAGACGAGAGAAATACCTTATATACTCCCTCTTTTAATGGGCGACTGGGGATTAGGAGACCCTATCACCAAATCCTAGTGGTGAAGAATCATCATCCATGACCTTTTTTAGTTTGGGTACCACTGTAGAGACATTAGGTATTTTTTTTTAGAGCAGGAGATATGAAAAATTAACACTGCCTTCGCCGGGACTCGAACCACAGACCTCTTGAATATGCACCAAGCGTGCTGATCACTACACCATAAAGGCATGCGAAGAAGGCTGGAGAAATGCCTTTAAGCTAAGCTCAATGTAAAGCTATAAACTGGTGAAAGAGAAAGAAAAAGATCTTACATTTTTTTGAAAAAGTCAGTTATTTATAGATGGAATACTTTGAGTCTTGACTTATTAATTTTGAGAGATTCTGTAAAATGTCCGAGACCCTACCAGTGGGCAATTGATTAAGATTGCTGAATGTTGGGAATTCTGCTTAGATTTGATCCTTGGTGAACAGGCTGATTGCACGGTTGTTTTTTGTGGTTTACCACTGTGTAGCTTGAATACAAGTCAGTTAGAAAGTACTCCATGAAGGCATTCCTTCCCTTAGGCAGATAGCTCTTGTGTGCTACACGATAATCAAATAACCTACCTGTGACATTTCTGTAACTAAAGATATCATCTTCACTTTGTTGTCATTTGTGCAGAGTAAATAAATCAAAGTTTCTTTACTTTTATAAAGTTTGGTATGTTTTTCAATGTAAAAGACCCTTTTATTTAAAACTAAGAACAGAAGGCATACCTTTTGCTTACAAGTCACCCAACCACTTATGACAATGTAATTTGAATAACAGTCAGTCAAACATAAAATTTAAATTAAAAAAGCTAATAGTCCAAAGCTACACAGATCAGTTTTAATGCAAAGTTGGCTTACCTGACCAGTGTGCAAATTCAGCAACTCTAATTAATGCAAGGACTACAGAACTTACCTGATTTAGCAACCTAGTGTAATGGTCTTGAGAGGCTCAATATGCTTTGTCTTACAGTCTATAATCCTCACTGTAAATATTTGCAAAGTAATTTACATTCTAGCAGGAAAACAAAGGGAGAAATGACAATAAAGATCCAAAACATATAAACAACTGGTTAATTAACATTCTGGCAGGAAAACAAAGAGGGAAGTGACAATAAAGATCAAAACATATAACAACTGGCTAATTAACATAAAGGAACATCACACTTTTTTTAATTACATTAGACTAATCTCAAGCAAATCTAGATATCTTTCAGGCATGAAGCCATGTTAGAAATGTCTCTCAGCTTGTATTTATCTCTTTACACAAGTTCTTGAACCAGCCTTTTTATGTGGGATATCTGTGGATTATGTGGAATGATAAATAATGCTGCAACCATTTAGTTGAAAAACAAGCATTCTTAACTTTCTGCGACAGTGCTGTTTTATTTGCCTTCTGCATTAGCATAGGTTTATTCATTGGAGTATTTTTATCTGATTAAGGCAGCTTTAAATGAATTAAAATCCAAAACAAAGAATAGTATTTAAAGTACTTAAATTTCTTTTGTCTTCGGTACTATGTCTTGTTACTATTTATTTACTTTCTAATTTTATTTGATTTTGATGATTTTTTTAAATTTATTATTAATTTACTCCTTTTATTTTATAGTTACACTTATGTTATTAACTGCGCAGTATTTATTTATTTCATTTTTGTTGAATTTTAACAAAGCTTTATTTCTGAGATTTTGCTGCATATAAATATAAACTTGTGAATTTTTCAAGTTACCCATCGCGAATATTCGTTCTAAATAACAAGCGTGTCTACCATGCTTCCTCTTAAGCACTCCCTGTCATTCTGAAGTGATGCTTGGCGTTTCGCCAATCTCGGCAGGAGAGAGTAAAAATTCGTTAGGCATTTCTTTCGTTGATCGTTTCGAAAACTTTCCCCTCCGAATCGCATCCAACCGAAACTTGCTGTTGAAACTTTCGTTGATTAATTTTTTAGCGTCGTCTGAACTAACATAAGGACGTGTTTTCTTTTCTGGGAGTTTGTCAGACAAACTTCGCTCTAAGCAAGCTGGTAGGTTTTACTGTGAATAAGCTATTACTCTAGATTATTGCTAAATTAATTTTGACTTAGGAAGCTAATAAATTACATGCTAACATGCCATTCCATTCTGCTGTAGAAAAATTTAGGTATTTAATTAATTTCTTCATACATTTTATGTCTGTTAATTTAATAAGTAATACATATAATAAATCATTTGAATAAATATGTAGCATGATTCAATTAATTTGAATTATAACTGTTTTTCACTTTATATTTTTTTTATTTGAAAGTATATTCTTAGAAAAACTTAATATATGTACACATACAAAGATTTCCTATTAATTTTTATACATTTTTTCGTAATTTATTAAGTTTTAAAATAAATTTAATCCCTGTATCTATTTTATTTTTTTTGCTTGCAATAAAGGATGAAATTTTAAGGTAAGTAAAAAATCATATTAAAAGTAGTGGATAATGCATGTAAATGTTAAATGTTGTACGTTTGATACATTGTCATACATACTCTTAAGAGAAACTGTATTCCTTTGTATGCTGAAAATTAGATTATTAATTTTAGGAATGTCAGTAAAGACAACAAAGAAGTGATATCTCCTGGAGCTGATTCATGTAATTGTGGTACACAGATTGACTCATTGCTTGAATCATCATTAAAAGAACTTGCACTGAAATCAGCAAAGAAAACATACTCAATTTTAAAAGAAAGCCTGTATAGTAGTTTTGAGGTATGCTTTCATGAATTATTCTTTGAAAGTAATATTTATAATGATATTTTATTATCGGTATATTGTTTACAATAGTATATTAATGTCTAAAGTTACTGTTTCATTTAATTCCAAATTTAATTTTAGTTGACTGAAATTCACTTGCATCAATCATTTTCAGATCTCTCAAAATAATCCTTATTGTGGATTTCTAGAGGAAATTAATAGGTTGTGTCAAAGTCGTGCTGATAAGTTCAATTTGTAATGCAACCCAGGATGAAATATTTTCTTATGCTGTCTATCATTATTTTAACTTTTTCTTTTACATTGCATTGATTCTGCAGTATTAGTAGAATTAGTCATCATATGCATTTTTCTTGATTCCGTATTCAATTTATGTAACATCTTGGATCTTAATATTGTATTTTTTTCAAGATAGCAGAGTAGCTACAAATCTTTCAAAAATGAAATTTAATAATTATATAAATTATTCAAATTATTATGTTTGTTAAAAACATACATACAGTAGATTACTTGAATTATCAATTGTGCTCCAATATTGCCTCTTTTAAGAGGAGGAACTTTGTCAGGTAAGTAGGCTCAAATTTTGAGATGCCCGTCTGGCCAAACCCAGATTTCTTACTCATGCATCTTTTTTCCGTAACATTAAAGCATGTTGTGAGTGTATGCAGTTGTTATTCTCTTATCCGTTTACTGCTGATCTCATATCTTTATAAGCATGTTGCATCAAATTTTCCTTTGTAACATGATTCCAGGATGGAGTCATAATTTTTCAGGGAGGTAAAAGTCTTTTTTATTCTGTGTTAAGTTGCTGTTTTTCCACTTAAAGCAATCACAGAGCACTTGTTTTTAACTTTATCCTGTTTTGAGTCAGGAGTTAAGCTTTTGTGTTTCCTATTTGGACCAGTATTTTGCAGCAAATAAACTCCAAAACAAATATGATTATTTCTCAAAATAATAATAATAAAAAAATTGAAAGCTTTCAGATTTTATAGCCCAAAGAGGTGCTTTTTTTCCCCATACACATTTCGAGAGCATTTGGGCTGAAAATATTTAAAAACAGCCCATCTTTAGAATTTCTGATAGACAGTCTCATGTGCTGGAGAGAAAAATGTTTTTTCCATGCAGTGTTGCCATTACGCACTTTGAAATTGTTGAGTGTTAATCAAAGATTTGTTTAACAAAATTTGAAATACGTAATAAAATTTTTTAAAACAGCATATCTTTAGAATTTCCGATAGAGAGTATTGCGTACTGGAGGTAAAAATACCCCCGTACAGTGTTGCCATTCCTCACTTGGAATTAAGTGTGTTGGGTGAAAAGCCCTTGTCAATAGCAACTGCTTTTAAATAATTTAATTCTTGATCAAGGGCCAGTTTGGAAGAGCAAACTTGAAGTGCACAGAAAACAGGAAAAAAATGAAGATAACTTTTGTTTACTCAGATGGCATGATTTGAAGTGTGTTGAAAACAAACTGATGAAGGTAAACAATAGTACTGATGTAGGATATGTTACATATGACCAGAATGTCAAGGAACGGAAGAGAATTGGATGTCTCAAGTTCAAAAGTGAACTGAATATCAGGATCAATGGAATTCAATATTGAAAGAACTTTGTTTAAATCATCTTTATTACCGTCAAACAGGATAAAAGTATCATCTATGTACCAAGAAGTTTAAAGTTTGAAATGATTTTGATTCATAATAATATAGATATCAACAGGGATGGGACTAAGAGGGCTTCCCATGCCTAATCCCTCAGTTTACATGTAATACTTATTTTGGAAAACAAAATGTTTGTTTCAAACGGAGTTGAGTAAGGGAAATTAGCTCATCAATTTCGATGCAGGAGAAATGAAATGTACAAAGTCTGGTTTCTAGCCATCTTAATGCACCTTCCACTGAAACATTGGTGAATAATGATTTTACATCAAAGAAACCATGAGTAAATTTCAAGGAGAAATGCTTTTAACTTTTTTTATAAATTCTATTGAATTTTTTTTTTTTGGTGTAAATGTATTATCTAATAAAATTGAAAATCTAGAGACTAAATATTTAGCTAACAGGTATGAGGCAGTGCCTAAATTTGATACAATAGGGCAGAAATGAATACCACTTTTATGAATTTTAAGAACAATTTATAATCTGGCACCATTCACAACAGATGGGATAAGCGATTGTATTAAGTGGCTTGGAAGGATTTGTAAAGATCTGATCACAGTTTTTGTTTTTGAGAGGTCTGAAAGTGAAGGGTCTCAGAGGATCAGATTATATGGTCCTTCATTTAAGAAATTAGTGATACTATCGATGTGAGTGTTCTTGTCCATGAAGACTACCTGGCCACTTTTGTCATCCTTTGAAATGATAGTGTCCAGGTTAGAATGGATTTCGTGCATTGTAGCTCTTTCTCTTACATTTAAATTTGGCTTAGATTCTTCTTTGTTTGGCGGCTATCAAATGAAGAAGTTCCTTTGTTAAATTATTGCATGAAAAGTGTGCCAGTTCTTTTGTTGAAACCATAGATGAAAAACTTGTTGGTTTTTTTGTTCAAATCTTACACAAAAATACACATCTGATTCAAAATATAATGTCATGATGTTTTTGGCAAACAATCACAATATTTGTAACAGTTCCAAGTATAAAGTTACGATCATTGATGTTTGTAGACATTTTGGCTGTTGTCCCATAAATGGAAGAATACCAGAATCCCAGCTATAACAGTTTTGCTCATTCTAAAATAGCAGTGGGTTAATGTTAATGAATTTGAATCTGCTTTAAACAATTTTTTGTGCTTCTACTAAAAATGATAACCTGGTGGGGTGCTTCCTTATTAAAGTGTCTGCCGTGATTATTCACCAAAGTTGCCCAACTGAATTATAAAATTTGAAGCATATAGCTTCTAAATAGCCCTGAATTGTATGTAATGGTCACTTTAATTAAGAAATTAACCTGATGGTTATGAAATTTTATTTCATGCTAAGTATAAATTGTGAGAAAGTTTAAAAAAAGATGAATATTTTGTCAAACAAATATCAGCATAGGATAATCCTCCTTATTAGCTATACAAGGATATTAACCGTCTGAGCGACACAGGTTTTTGTATTTTATGCAGCAGCTACATTTATTTAGCTAAATTTATATAATTACTTGTTTTAGCCTCTGTTTTCATAAACTTACACTCATTAAGCTTACATACACGTTATTAAAGAAAGTAAGAAAGCAAAATATCTTAAGTTGTAAGCTAATATGTATCAATGACAAAGATAAAGCTGGATAAAGCCAGTCATGCTGATCAGAGGGTTAATAGTACTTATATTTTTCAACTTGTAATAGTACATTCTGTATAATCTTATTTAATTTTATTTTGCAGTTGTCAGAAACCAAAAATTGTAAAGTCTTTGAAAGAAATGTGCTGAATTCATTATGTGCTAAAGAATTTAATTTTAATCAACTTTCTTCTAATAATAATTCATTATTGTCTAATGAACATCTTTTGGACTGTGAAGAATGGAGCAATTACTCAAGTGGTGTCGAAAGTGATTTCAGGTAAATAATATCCAACTGGAAGTGCTTATATAAAAGTACATTATGTATTTATTGTATTATGTTCCCGCCTCCTCTGTATGCTATTCTTGCTCTTCTTAATAAGTGTCTTCTTCTTTTCAGTAAAAATTCAATATATGCTGCGTCAGAAATGTCTCGAAATAGGAGATTTAATCGAAGTGCAGTGACTTCAAGTAGAACATTATCAGAATCAGAAACAGAGGATGAAACTATATCTTTTAATGGTAAAAATTCTTTTATATCACATATTTTGTGAATCAAATATGTTTTTGCACGTTGCTTTATTTAAGTTGCTGTTATTTGTTTATTTAAATCAAATCTTGAATCAAATTTTAATTTAATTCTGAATTATTTTTTATCAATTTTTATGTGTTTTCATGTTAAACAATCAAACCAATCATTCTAGAATTCTGGTCTTTGTACCATCAGTTAGATTAAAGAATTATCTTGCGAGTGAAGCTTTTTCAGAATAAATTTTCCAAATCGATGTGCTGCTAACATTGATTGATATTTAAATCAAAGTTGTCAAAGAGAAATTTATATAATTTAAATCTACGGAAACTGTTAGTACATCAGAATATCTTGAAGGAAAGGTGATACAATTTTTGTGCACTCATTCTCATGTGATTTTCATTCTTTTCACTTAATTTTTATGCCCCTTCTAAGAACTGAAAAGTATAAAATAAACTAAAAATAAAACATGCAGGAGGTAGGTAAGACTTGCATTGGTACTTATGAATTGGGACTTTCGACTTTTTGCAAGAGAATTTTTAAGTGGTAGTTTAGAGAGGACTTATATAAAAAGGATTACATTCAATTCATTCAAAAAATTTTTCGCTTTGAAAAACATTTGATCACTTCACTCTTTGAAAATTTTGATTTAAAATGGCATTATTTGCAGTCTCACAACTTTAATTTTCACGTATGTCTGAACAGGAATTTGTGATAGCTAAAAATGATTTTTTACTAAGTACATATTATGTACTTAATTAACATTATATACATATTAGTACATAGTGTTAAAACTCTATAGTTATAAAAAAAAATTTCTTTTTATTCGGTACCACACACCTCCGGACAAAAGGTTATGCAAACGAGTGAATTTTGTGGATTATAAGTGATGCGTTTCTTAATTTTGTTTACATTTTCTCTTTATAATAATCTTATAAAGCCTCTGTAGGAGTTATTTAGAAAACCTCTTGTAAATAACATTGCATTTGTCATGCAGAATGTAAACAAACTAATTATGAGATGCATTTTATGTGCCACTTCTTTACACATGTTAACCACGTGGACTCATAACCTGATGATTATGAGTCTTAATAATAAAGAATAATAAGATAATGATGGTATTTACACTCAATGATTTATCTAAAACAAAAAAATTTGCCTTCTGTGATCCATAAATGCTATAAACGGAGAGTTACACAGGAAATGTTAAATTTCTTCAATAAGGAAATAAATTAGCTCCTTTAATCAAAATATGTTAGAAATATAGTGTATTTTCTTAATTTTTTTTTTCGTGTGTGTATATTTAAAATTACCAAAGGCAATCATTAGAATGATTTCTGAATTTTCTAAAAATTAAAATTTTGTTTGTTTACATATACAGAATAATGATTTGGAGGGGATATAGTTACAATGACTATTTTTATGATATATATAGATAGATAAATGAAAAGAATTTTTTCTACTAGTTTCTCCTGCCTTTTGGGGGGCATTAAGTGTAAATTACTTTGAGAATATCAAAAGTTTTAAAAAATAAAGCTATATTCTTAAACTTCGTATTTTTAGGTTCTGTGCAAGTTGATGAAAAATTAATAAACATCTTTTGAATGTGAATACCTTGGTATTTTGATATTGTTGATCAATTATCAAATTATTATCAAAATTTTTAGTGTTTCTGCTGTGAGTGTAACTAAAAATATTGCAGATGAATAGTTCTTCATGAGAGAATACTGAATGTAATAAAACAGAGTTTTTTGTTTTTCATTGTGAATAGGTAACAGTATAGTCATTAATATTTTTTGATTATAATGTATCTGAAATGTAGATTGAGGTAAAAAATCAGATTGTGCATCATATTTGTTTGAAAGTTTGAAAAAAAATGCTCTTAAACTGTTTAACTTTGATGGATATTTCTGCAGTTTTCTCGAAATGCTTTAAAAAATTAAGTTTTTTGTTAGTAAGAAAGCTTATTATTTATACTCTGGAATTCAGCATAGTCATTCATCTGTATTCATGCGCTGGCTAGGATTTGATTAGGAAGATTTATTTGTATTCAACAGACTATGATATCTTGAAATGAGCTTTAGTATGAAAAAGTAGAGATTTGCAGTAAAAAGAATTTATTCCAAATCTCCATTGGTTAGTTTCCCAGTTGTTTCCGAGTTTCATTTCCTTGCACCGTTGCCTACTTGACTTTCTGGGGCTATCTCTTTGATTGGGTTTCTGCCTGAAGCACATGGAAGTTGTCATTAAAAAAGGGGGAACTTTTATTTATATTAATTGTCCTTAAGTAGTCCTTTTTGTTATTAAATATATTTTTTTCAAAAATCGTATAGGTTATCTGAGCACTAATCACTACAGCAGCTTGTAATCATATTCATCTGTTATTAAAGCTTTTTATGATATGATAATTCCTGACAGATTTCATATAATATTAAAATAAGCAAACAAGCAATAAGGCTAACCAAACTTCAGACTTTCTTGATGAGTAAAATTAAAAATGATTAATAATATGTAAAGAGATAAAGATAGAAATAAAACTAACTGAAGATTCATAACCCATGCATAAACCAGTGGTTTTTTTTACCTTTTTTTTTTTTTTTTTTTGTCCCATGCACCCCTTTCACCATCGCTAGAAGATCATGCCCCCTCTTCTTTCCAGAACTTAAAAAGTACTTTACGCATTTATTTAAATTATATTATGCATTTATATTACACATTTATCTATATTATGTTACATATTATTAGATATATTTATTGAGATTTATGTACATTTATTTAGATTAGATTATTTTCTAACATGTTTTATAATTAAACACGTGTTCTTAAACATGTTTTAAACTAAGCAATAAAAAGTATAGAAAATATTGGTAAATACCAAAACTTGAATATGAGTAGTTTTTTTTTTATTTATATTCATAAACTAAAGCTAAATACTTAACAGCTAAATAAAATTATGTTAATCCGGAAGCTCTCGTGCATATGTGTTGCACGAGTGCGTACTTCGGTTCAGATTTTTTGAAGAAAAAGTGTAAATCCTCAGAAAAAGTAGTGCATCTATGCTAATAATGAATTTTATCATCTAGCTTAAAAAGTATGTACATTAAAATTTCAAATTTCTCTAAATGTTTTTATGAAATAAAATTTGTAAAAGGAATGGAAAATCATATTATATATTAGCATAGGGAAAAAAGTAGTATACCTTTACTTTGTATTGATTCTTTTTCTTTATTAGCACTATAGACACAGAGAAAAAAACATGCAACAACAAATGTTGGCAGCACAATGAACAAAGTACTGTCTTGTGTTCCAAAAAACAAATATTTTCACATTCAGCATAGCACATTTTTGTTTTATTGTGCCTTTTCACTGGGCAAATACTGCACCTTTTTTTCTCCCTCCTTTTTTTCATTCGCAATAAATTTTTTCTCGATAAAGTAATTTATGTCCTCCTCACTCTTGATTTCATAATCTATGTCAGATTCTGAATCAGTATCATGTGAACTAAAAAGTCATGATCACTTTTGTTCTCATTTTCATCCAATAGATTTTCCGCCAGTTCATACTTCTAATAACTTTTGCAACATTTTCCTCTTGTATGGTAAATTACATGACATATTTGCCACTTTCTATAATGTGACAAATCAACTATGTAACAGCAATATGAATAGGCAGGCTGGGTGTAAAAGACCTAATCCAATCAAAAACAAGATTGTGATTCAAAGCCCCAGCAAAAACATTTCGGACAGTTAAAGAGGAGAACCTTAGACTCGAGTATACTAGACCTCAACAACGAAAGTCTTTCATGTCTGTTTAACTCTTCTACCATCTTTCAAACTATCCTCATATTTTATGTAATTGAGCCAAGTTGTCTCTGAAAGTAAAATACTTATCTATATTGGGGAATGCCATTCCACACACATGCATATAAAAAATATTAAAAATCATGGCATTTATTGTACTTATACCTGAAATGTTAATAATAGACATTTCTATTTAGCGATTTGAATAAAAATACAAGCTTTAAAGTGTTTTGTGGCCTTAATATATATTTTAATTTAGTACACACCAGATGATATTTTGAAAACATCCATTCGCTTTCAATGGATTTTGTCTTTTTACTAACTTATCTAATATATCAGTTCTTTCGTACTTTTTTTTACAAAAGATTCCATAATTTTTTATTTTTGACTAGTTATTAAGTAATGTAAAATATGCTTTTTAAATGGGCAAAACATTGATCATAATGCAATTTTTAGTCAATTAATTAAAATCATGGTATAATTAGTGAGTAACTTTAATTGCATGCAGTGGAACCTTGATGTGTTGGTTCTGCGTTCATCATTTGGGGTTCCGAATGAAATTCTGTATAAACATTATTTATTTCTGAATCCATTATTTTCCGAATTGTCATTCTACCACTGCATTAACCCTATACAAATTTCTTCCTGGGGGAACATTTCTCCTACAGATTATTTGTTGAAAAAATATTTTTTTGAAGTGGATTAACTATTAATTATTCTTGTTATCTTTTCTTCGAACTATAAGTAATGCTCAGTTCCATTTCTGTGTTATTAAATTCATTTTCAATCCTTATTTTGCAGCAAGTTGCAATGAATTCAGTTAGTTCTCAGTTTGAATCTATGAAAAATACATGAAAGATACTGGCAAACTTTAGTAAGATTTATAACACTCCATAAAAAATTAGAAATTTTCTTGCTATGCACAAAATTGAAGTGATAGGAATCATGAAAATGTTTTTTTCAAAAAGTTATATTTTCCGTCGAAATAAAATTTAGCTGAGAAGAACCAGCTTCAGTTTCCAGGTTTAATAATTTTCTAGCATTTATTGTTTTTCCCCTCCCTTCCACTAAAAAATGATAGATTGAAGTTCCAATGTAGTTAAGATTATTGCTATATTTTTTCTACCTATAACATAGCGTTGGCTTATTACAACTGCAGTCTCAGTTGTCTGATCAAGCTGAGCATTTCAGTTGTCCAGCTTGTGATTTAATGGTGTTGAGTCTAAATCAGAAGGCCGAGCTTTATAGCGTGCTCTATAAAGCAGCAACATTTTATCTGTAAATTTGAAAACCTAATGAACATAATAAAACATTTTGGATGTTTGCAAAACAGCATGATGTCACTTGGATCTTTAAGGCTAAAAGAATGCATGCAACATTGTGCAAACAGTGCAGTTATCAGTGGTGTAATCATGCTCTAAGTATCAATATTTTGCTTATAATTTTAGAAATGTAAAAGGTAAGTACACTGGAACATGGGTGATATCCCTGAAATGAGCTGTAATGTGACTTAGATCATTGTGGCTTCAAAAGCATACGAGAGGTGATTCACAACATCAATAGAATAGAATATTTTATCAGTATCATGCCTGTAAGTTTGAAAGTTCAAATGAGGCAGTACTGTATTTTCTAAACCTTTTCCATTCGCATTTTTATTTATTTTTTATTGGGACCTACTTGCATATAGTTACTATTAATAAATAACCCTTACATGTAAAATTTTTCCCAGTGGAGAATGATTCATAGAATGAAATAATGCAGAAATAAAGTAATGATAAATAAATTTATATTAACAATTAATTAATAATTATAAATTAATTCATAGTTACAGCTATATATAACTATGCAATAAGGAAAAGAGTATTCCAAAACTTTTTGCCCTTCTCACTTGCAGAAAGTTCTAAAGGATCACAGTCGTCCAATGGATCAGTGTCTCCTTATCCATTGATTAATTGTGACCCACACTTTGGAAACAATGGAGGGATTAATGTTGAACATACAGAAATATATTGAACATTCCTAAAGTAAATTGGGATCACATTTAGACCATTATGTCTCATCTTTTGGGCCAGGTGGATGCATGCAAGATGGTATATACCACAATCATTTGTGACATATTTATATCTGTACATTTACCATTGAATATTTTTTCAGACGAGAAATTTCACTCTAATCTTGATACCGTGGTATGGGATGAGAAAATATCGTTTTCTATTTTAAAGCTGTGCACCACTGCATCCAATTTGCCATCTTTTAAATTCAGATTATGCTTTTGACTTGTCGTATGTGATGAAATAAATAGCAGCTGTCTCTTTTTTTTTTTTTAAATTTGTAGCAAATATTGATAGAAAATATGTAGTTCAGACGAGGGTACTATTTGTAATTTACCTGTACAGTATATATTCCTTGGGTCCTTATCTTACAAGTGGCTGAGCCATATATGCCACATTTATTTGCATATGCCCTTTTTTAATAATTTAATTGAATAAAAATCAAGAGGGGAAAATTATGTGAATGATTTAATTTCTGAAGGTTTGCAGTTACAGTAAGAACGTAAAAGAAAAATAATTATGACTAAATTACCGTTAACTATCACAGTATTATTTATTTGAAAGAAACTTGAATTCCAACAAGAATACATAGTAATATTAACATTACAATATGCAATATATTTTCATTTCTGCTTCTCTGTATCTTGAATTTTGCCTGCATTTATTGTTGTTGACTGCTACTTCCCTTCTTGGCCTCATATCATTTAATGCTGCTGGAATTACTGCCTGTGTCATCTCCTACAGCTTGCAAGTCATCACCATTGTCTTCAATACTGTTTCTAAATAAGGAATATTCAGAACTCTCAAAAGCATTAGATTTCCCCATTTTCTCGAAATTATCCGCTATGATTGCTTTAGTAATCAGAGCTCTGCATCCAAAATCCATAAGCAAGTCCATTGTTAAGGCCAATACAACCACTAGTAGACAAACTCATTTTAAAATTTAGGGAAATTAATTTTCGGAATGCATTGAGGAATATTATTAGATTTGTATGTAGTGTTGTTCTAACGTAGGTATTTTGACACAAAATCAGACTTTTTCTGAAAAGACATAGATATTTTTTCCATGTTTCGATCCTATGCCTCAAATTATGCCAAAGTGCAAAGTTTCGTAAAAATCGCATGTGAAGTTTTAAAAAAATTAGGTCTTAAAGTTTAGCTCCTCAGTGTTAATTGAATTTGGTATGTTTTTTAATCTCTCTTTTTTATTATTATTATTATTTAACTTCATTCCGTTTTTCAGAATTTAAAATTTCTGTTTGGTTCAAATAAAATATACACATTTTTTATTTATTTTTAAAATTTGTATTTTTTTAGGAATTTTTAGAAATTTTTTTGAAAACACTTTCAATTATAATCTATAAAATGTTTGCTGTCATCTTAAAGTGGATGTATTTCTAGGCATACCTGAAAAAGATTGAGTTTTTTATTCAAAATTTCTTAAGATATATGTTGTGTGTTTATATATATTGGAATGTTTTTAAATTTGGCAAATTATAAACAATAATAACGCCTAATATAGTTTTCACATTTTGTTGTAATCTTCAATGAATTGCAACAGTTTAATTTTTAACTTTAAATTTCCAAATAAATTTTTATTGAGGATCATTCATGGAGAATTTTTTAATTTTCATTTTTTATTAATAATGCCTGGTAAATATTTATCAATAATATGTGAAAAGGTATTTTTTAAATTTATAAAAATTATTAATCAAGAGTCTAAAGACTTTATTTCCTTCCAGAAGAGTAAGTTTTAAGCTTTGCCATTTTATCGTCTGCTATTTTACCTAACTTCATTTTATTTAATAAAATTTATTTTGCTGATTTCAAAATTTTGCAACAAATACGCGAAATCAGTGTATAGAAATCCCACATAAATCAGGATTTGCTGTATTTAAATAAACAGCAAGCACAGAGAGACTATCTGTCTAAGGGATAGAGTGCCATGAGGGAAGGCTTTTCTAAGAAAAAATGACTCGTATTCATGTTGCACATGGGGAAAGTTACAAACACTATGCAGCCTGCTCATTTGCCTCCGTTGGCTTCTGGGATCAACTTTAACCGCATAGGCAGTAGTGGGGCTGCTCTTAACTTCTTCATTCCATACTCCTCATCAAAACGCAAATTAACTTTGTGTATATTTAAGCTGAGGGTTTTGAATCTTTAGTTGACAGAGCTTCTGGCAATTGCATTTTGCTGTTAGTATTTTTAGCCAGCTGTGTATAAAATGATATTCAAGCTTTAGCTTTCTTGCTAGTGAATGCTTTAAATATGTGCTTGTAAAATATATGAGCCAGCATATTGTAATTAATGTGCAGTGCCTTATGTTCAAATTGAGAGCAAAGTAAAAGAGTTATTTAAACCTTCTGTATTTTACAAGTTGTTCGTGATAACTTGCTATCTGTCTAGTAGGCTCTAAAGGATTTTTAGCTCGAGTTATAATAGATTCTAATTTATTGTTTGATTTGCAAATATTTTAAGTATTATTATATTGTCAGGCAAAAACAACAGAATTTTTTAAAATTCATTAGTTTTTAAACTTCCTGGCCGTCACATAGTGACATAATGTTTTGTGAATGTTAAATTTTTGCATATGTTAACAACCTTGATGTGCATCTCCACCTGAATGCAACGTATCCTTAACATTGGATGGGCAGGAGAGGTCCGGTGCATTGAGCAAGATTGCTACACCTTGCTGATTTCATGAGTTTTTATTTCTATCTTTTAGTCACATAGAATATAAATGACGATATCTGTGAACTAGTTCTCCTTTCTTTAGCTTATCAGTTTTATTTCTTTCTCTCTTGGTCCCTATCTCACCTTTTATTTTATTTATTTGTGATGCACAAATAATCTGCAACTGGATTATTGGGAATTGAATGTGTATATTTATATGAAGTAAATTTTCAGCTGTATAAAACCAAGTTAAAATGAACCTCTGAGCTTCAGACCGTGGTTCATACTACTGTCGGGCAATTTAGACTATCATTTAGTGACAACTGCTCTTTAAAGTCTATAAACCAGTGTGTCAAAGCAAAGAAAAACATAGTTCTACCTTATGATTACATTAAGAAAATTATTTAATTTTTATGTAAAAATGTTTTCATTTTTATGGAAGTAAAGCCTTATAACTGATATGTTTTTTTGTGAAAAAGAGTTTCATGGAAATGGATATACTATAAATGGGTGACTTTTAATGCATCAAAACTAGGTATTAGTTATGCAAGTAGTGCATATTAATTTTTACTGGAATGTATAATAAAGACTCAGTACTGTTAGTATATTGTATTTACAACTCATGAAAATATTTCGATTTATATTTATTTATATTCATTTCGATAGTCTGAAGAACTTTATGCTGTGTTGCGCAAAGAAAATTTTATACTAGTAAAAAAAAGGATTTCTTTGTAAAGGGATAAAAAAATATTTGCTTCTAAGGAAAACTGAAGTATGTTATAAAAAATTATACTTTTGAGAAAATATTGCTTTTCGTAGCTCTGAGCTTCATTGAAACCTGTGTTGAAATGATTGAATAGACTTTTGTTACTCCAGTTTATGTATGTCTAAAAAGTTTTTGTATGCTTAGTATGTTTGCAAATTTGAATATTCTGTATCTTCATTTTATAACTTTTTCCTAATAATTATTAAAAAAATGGCCCTTTCTCTTTTTCTTTTTTTAGGAAAATCTAAAAACAAAGTTCAAGATTCAAATCATTATTCTATGTCAAAACAGATGAGTTCTTCAGAACTGCATAAAAATAGTTATAATCTTTCCAAGAATGTTTCTTCTGCTTTTGGTAATTATTATTTATATGTACAGTAAAAAACTTAAAAAGCAATTAAACAGTAACATGCAAAATAAGGAAAAAAGCTTACAAGAAAACTTTTTAAGAACTTTTAAAATTTCTGCAATTTTGATTAAAAGGTTACTTATCTCAATTTTTAATCAAGTCTTTTATTCTGTACTGTAAAGCGTAATTTAAGATTTATAGTTAATCGTATTTAAAAATTATAGATATTTTATTAATGATTGATGTTATATTACATTCAGGTTGATTTCTGTGTTTGTGTGTTAGGGTCAGATCTCTAAATCAGTTTTTGACTTGCTTTCAGATTTGTAATAGGAAAGCTGATGTCATACATGAGGACTAGATCTTAGAAGTTTATGTGTAATTTTCTGTGATCACAGTTCTGCCAGATAATGATAAAAACTTTACAGCATTCAGACAGAGTAATCAACAAGTAAATAATACAAAAATTTTGTATCCACCTTAACAGAAATTTGAATTATCCATTAGCACAACAGTTTTCTGAACTAACATGACTGATAACTATATCTTTAATTAATTAATAACGGAGCTTTTAGGTTTACATGTAACTTAAATATGGTGTATAAATTTAAATTTAGGTGAAAGAGCAACCATACACATACACATTGCACATGAAGAAAATTCTGGGAAACTCATGCAGCGAGACATTTCAGTCACCATGAAAGGAACTCGTGCCAAAATAACACTGTTTTAGCTTTCAACCATTGGTCAGCAGAAAAAAGAGAGATCAAAGTTCCATTAGTATGCATTATTTCTTCAAAATTAATGCTAATCTATGGTTATTTGTTATGGATAAACTGGGGTTTAATATTTGCAGAAAGTGTTTGTTATGACAACAGAAAGAAGGTGGACTTTCATCTAATTCTTTCAGAAAATTTGCAAGTTTTCTTTCGAATAAATGCTATTTTGGATAATTTAAAATTGATGTGTTTCACTGCACTTGTTATTTGCTATTGTAGTTTAGAAGTTACTCATAACTTCATAATATTTCTTTGGTAGAATGTCATAATGTTGATATTTAATACAAATTCAAATGCAAATTTTGTGTGAAAACTTTTCCAAGTTTTTGCTGACATTTAAGGTTTTTCTCGGCCAGAAGAATAAGAAGAATATTTTAGCTGTTGTCTGGATTTTTGAAAAAAATTATATGTAAAAAGAACATGAGCAGTATAATAATATTGAACAGTATTAATGTTAATTTCTGTACATAAATTATAGTGACGTGAATAAGAATAAAGGCACTCACAGGTCTCCTTGATTTCAGGCCCATTTTCTAATAGAAATTCATATCTTTGTCTTTTAGAAGCCATGTGCAACAGAAACAAATTATTCATCACTTTTTTCAATGTACTTAAATATTACGTATCTCGAATGTACAAACAAGCACTTTCTTGCTTTTAGCACAATAACCTGATTAATTAAAATTTTTCTTTATTACAAGCACTTTCTCAGTATAAAATGCTAAAACAAACCTAAAGTTCATGAACCTAAAGTGAATGTGGAAGTCATTAATCATTTTAAATAAAAAAAGTATCTGAAGTTAATGGATAATTTTAAAATATCTTACTTGAAGAGAGAGGCTTAAATGAATTTGTAATGTTTAAAAAAATTACACTTATTTTAAAAGATTTTAACACAAAGAAGAGAAACATAAATGTTCTAAAAGTTGATTACAAAAGAAAATTCAGGGCAGTAAAATAATGACAGTTAAATTTTTTACTCAATCAAAAAGCAGCTGTTTATGCTTTTGTTATATTTATTGGTATGATTGAAATAAACAATAATGTGATGCAAAATAAGTAAGCAACCAGAACTTCGGCAAATTATGATTTCCTTCTATAATATTCTCTTAATTGGCAAGTTATCAGACTAAATTTTCATGACAATGAGAGAAAATAAAGTTTTGGGACCCCTTATGAAGGTGATTATAGATTCTATGATCCTAAAGATGAGAGACTTAAAAAATGATAGCTTCCTCAAGACCAGATTTTCTGGTCGCATGGGATTAATGCCTTGTTTGGTGTAGTTCTCGTTTCAGATTTTATACCCATGAGCAAAACCATTTAGTTTTGCATCAGATCTTTCTAATCAATAATATGTAGGCCAGAAGTAAAATATTTTTTTTATTTATGCCAAAATTTTAGAATTGTTCTTCATTTTAAAAAATTTTACCCATCAGAAGTTTTTAGAATTGCTATATTTTGTAACATAATTTTGGAATCTAGAGGACGCTAGGGCACCCTCCGTGCTATATGCCTGACTTGCATCCCCTTAAATGAATGTGTTTCCCTTTTCCCCTCTTCTAATTAACTTGAAGCTGGCAAAAAATTTGTTCTGTTTCTTTTATTCTTCACTTTCTTTTTTCTTTTCTTTTCTTTTTTTTTTAATGCAAAAGCTTCTGGAGTAATAGTTTGGATCATTTCCCCACTCCAAAGATTCTTACAGCTTGGCGTGTAAATACCTAAGAGTCAAACCAGGCATTGGGAGTTTCGATACCCTGTTGTCTATGCTTTCCTCTAACAATGAACTTACTTTAAAAGATGCGAATCAGTAGCAAGTAACTAGCTATAATTCCTGGAGTTTCCTGTAGACAGCATTGTCTTGTGCCCTGTCAATTAATAAATAGCCATCATTTTCTCATTACTCTAGTGAGAAAGGAGTAAGTATAGGCTTCTTTCTGAAAATATCATTCAAAAGTCTCAAAGCTCTTTCTTGGATTAACGGGAAAAGCAGAAAATTGCTGTAATTTGATCCTTAAGTCATTATGGTATATTGACTGTATAGTAATCAATATGCCATTATGTTTTTAGGATCATTATGATGTATTGATTGTTTAAATCATTGTGGTATATTGATTGTAGAATTTAGCAGAGTGAGTATTAAAGAAATAAACTCTACAATATAACTCTCCTTAAATCTGTACACTTGATCATAAAGCTCAAAGCTTCGCATTGATGAATCAGAATTTTTTTTTTCAAAGTTCAGATCTATTAGTACTTCTCACATTTGTAATTTACCTTTGTGAGTTTCCCTCTATAGCACATATTTTGTCTCCTTCTGTGCTGAGGAAACATGAAAAATTGGTACTTGTTTTTTCAGTTTTCAACCAGTCTGTGTAAAGTCAGCTTTGTTAGTGAACCATTATAGTTTAATGTAATTATTGAGCTTTGTCATTACAGATAATGTGACTAATAGAAGAAAATCCTTTTGTATGTATATTTTTGCATCTTATTACTATTTGTAACCAGGAAGTAATTTGTAATTCATGATACAATTGAGGTGTTGCCTAGAATCACTTAGAACAAATGTCAGTTATGTTCAGTAGGTTCCTCTTCAAACAGTCTGACATCATCCTACTTTAGTGCATTGGACGTTTGCATTCTTGCAGAGTTCACTTGTTTTTTGTTTCCTACCAAAAGCAGAATTATGAGGAATTATAGCAAGATTTTGTAGTCCTGTAAAACATGAGACTAGGCCTAGGATTTGTGGACGAAAATCTGATAGAATAGTTGTACAGCTCAATAATTCTGGTTTAAATTTTGATGATTTACATAATCAAAGCCATTCTGATGAGGCTGATATGCAGCAAAGAAAAATAAATAACACACTTGTTGAAGTTAAGATAATTCCCCTACCTTTTATTTTCTTTTTTTTCCTCTCTCTCATTTTTTGATAAAAAGATAAATATAAATATTTTGAAGAATTTTTCTTTTTTCACCATCAGTAAAATTTTCTCCTTTTCCTATTTCATGCTTAGGTGTGTTTCATCCCATACTTTGTTGAAATTTCACTTAATAATACTTTAATAAGTTTTAATTTTTTTAAAATGTTCTTCTGATTTTGATCCTGCTTATGCTATGCTAATGTAATAATTTTAATTTATATTAAAATTATTAGGACATTACAGAATTGTACAGAACAAAAGTGATAGCTTAGAAGCATTGTTTAAAAATGGTTGCATTCAAATCATCTTTAACAGTTTTGATTTAAAATCCGTCATTGTCGAAGCCTGTAATTTTATTTTTATTTATATCTTGTGATAGATTAAAAAAAAAAGAAAAAAGGATTGTTTTTATTTTTCAGTGGATTTAATTAAAACTCTGTAATTTAAATTTTTTAATCTGTTTTATTTCATTAAGTGTTTTTAATTTTAATATGCATTATCTAAATAACCAATCATTTTCATTATAATCATTGGAGGCAAATATGGTATGTACAGTACAAAGTCAGAGATCTGGACTTGTTGGGACTTCGGCAATTCTGGATTTGGGATTTTTCTGGATATTAGATCACCAATTTAAATCTAGTAACATGGCATGCAGAAATTATAAAATTAAAAATATGAAATCGTGATTTATGAACTAAAAGGTATCAAAATTTCCAAAAAAAAAAAAAGCTTAATATTAATTTTTTTTCTTTATTAAGCATTTCTTTTAATGCAAGTTGTTTAAGTTGCTTCGTTTTTTCTGTTAATACTTTCTCTTTAATTCTATAAACAGACATAATTTCCTGTTCAGTTACAAAGTTCCACTATACAAATCTTGTAATTGCTGTCAAAAATTTCGACTAATCTGTCAATCGAAAATTTTTTAATTTTCAATAACCTCAGTGTCACTTTCTTTACTATCGGTAGCGGTATTTTCTAGATTTAGAATACAGATTTCTCCTTCCGTTAACTGATTGACAATTGGGTCATTGTAATGAAAAACTTCCGTTATATCATCTTCATTTATTACTGTTTCTCCACATTTCTTTATAAAATCCATCTTAGAAAATTTCGCCTTTGGTTTGCGATATCCAAAAACTTTCAAATTCGGGGCTATCGTGTTCATCATCCTCACCATAAAATATAGTAGCTGGCCATAAATTATGCCAAGCATTTTTTAAAGTATGTGGAGACACATCCTCCCACAATCTTGCGATGCTCCACAGAGCAAATTTTATGCTAAAATAGCACTTTTTGTTTACTGGACACCAAAATGTGTTTTAGCTTTGTAGATCTTTTTGCAGCTCCAGAATTAGAAACTCTTTTCGACATAATCGAAAGTTCAAGCTTTAAATTTCATAAAATTGCTGTAATATTAACAGTTTGCAAAAAATAATAAGCTGGATCAAATTAGAAGATTAAGGAACAGAGCAATCTGCTATATTAACTGAAATTCTTTAAAATCAGTAAAGTATAATTTTAGCCTAGCTTAACAGCATATGTTATACAATATTGGCTATGTATCATGAGATTGGCGACGAAAGACAACTTGTTCCGCTAAAGTTTGTCTTGCTTATATTGTGTACTGAATTAAGCTTGAATTGTATTAATTCAGTTATTTATTATAACATAATGACTGTTTCTTGCACATGCTTAAGGCTAATCTAAGTCCTGAATAAATAAACTCCCACGTTACTTAAGGCTAATGGAGGGCCTGCACTAGATACCACCTGATGCCTCTGCGGTTCCTAAATTCTGCTTTTCAAAGTTCTAAATTTTTGCCGCCCTTAAACTTTGGATCCCTGTGCTTTCCCTAAATTATAAAACTTTTCGTCATTCCTTAATTTTGTGACTGGCTGCTTCTCCAAATTCCAAAAATTTTGTCGGATCAGAGATCATTATTTTTTAAGTGGTGTTCAATCCGAAGGCCTTTAACTGCTACTTGTTTATCTTTCCCGTAAGGCCCTATAAAAGTTCGTTAAATTCCATAAAAATGGAAAAATCTTGTGCACTTATAAAAGTGCAAAGTCTTCAGTAGAAGAAGTTGATCAGGCGACACCGATTCCTCATATTCTGCGGCCTGGTTGTGGTCAAATGATCTCTGACACCAGTTCTGGTTTTATGTGAGTAACATATCAGTTATTCTTAATTCAAATAACACTAAATGTAATCTTTTGGCCTATGAGCTTCATTAGCAAAATCTGTTTTTAGCATACGAAAATAAATTTTTGTTAAATTTTTCCTCGTCAGCATTTCTTTGCGCATTTAACTTTAATCTGTAATCTTCACCAAATGTAGTGTCAGCATGAAAGATTGCCATACTCTCTGTTATTCAATTGCTAATAGGGGGAAAAATGCTTAGACATCGCTGCATGATTCATTACTCAAGTTGTCATATGTTGATAAACATGCGGTGATGAAAGCAAAATGTAATAAATAATAATTCGCCAGGTTGCTGTCAGAGGTATAAAATACCAGTAGGTGTAAAATCAACGATGTATCTATGTAGAATCTTTCAGTTTGAGATGTATGCCAAGCAGATACGCAGCTAAGGAGCCAAATTATTGATCTCACAAATTTATGTTTAAATAATTGTCTCTTCAAGAATGAAGTATTTTATTTGGCGCCTAAGTGAAATTAAGGACTCTCCACTTGTTTTATTATAGGAGGAAAAAATCAAATGCACATGCATAAAAACATACAACAATAACAAAAAAAAAATTGTTTGCAGTTTGAAGTCCAGATTTTAGATCATTCCGGATATTGGACGTCCGGATCTCGAACTTTGTACTGTGTATGGCTTTGAGTTTTATTGCTTTGAATATGTCTTATTTCCTCATTTTTTATAATTTTTTTTCCATTTCATTTGACTAAAACTATAAATTGAACATCAAAGTAAAAGTGTCTAAGAAAAATTATTGTTAAATAATTAATGAACTCTATTTGTAATTTTTCCATTTTAAAATAATAATGTAAAGGGTTAGGAAATATTAATAAAAAATTGCTGTTCACATTGTGATATTCTTTACACGTGCACATATAGAAATTGTAACTATTAAGAAAATAAAATTATTCAAGTTTTAAAAATCTGATTTGTGTTTGAAAAAATTGTATGTCGAAATCTCCATAAGGAATTCAGTTACTTTTATACATTTTTTAAAAAATGATAGCTTGAATCTTCATTAAAAATGTGATAATAAAAGAACCATATTTTATTTATGCTAAATTTGTTTATTAACCTTTATACATCAGTGTATTGAAAGTGGCATTTCTACATTTCTTTTAACTTTTTTCAATAGGTGAGCAGCAATTCTTCCAAAGATCTTCCTGCATGCTTGAATCCCCACACATAGATGTTTCATCTGTACAGTGTAATTAGTTTTCATTTTACCTCTAAAATTTTTTCACTTAACCTTGATTGACATTACAAGTGTATTGTTGAGGAAAATAAGTGAGCAGTGGAATGGCTAATATATTCACTTTGTAAATTTGGTAATATCTTCCTTTGAGGTCTGTATTGCCATATTAATCTTTGTGCATTCTAAATAGAATTTCTTTACTTTTATTGGTCTTAGCATCACATGAAATGCGTCACACGAAAAAAGCAATACGAAAAGGGATGTTAATTCCATGGATTAGTTCCAGTTTATCATAGTAGCATAAAGTTGTTAGCCTTGGGTTGTATGATTATTAGATATTAGCCACCTGTATGTTTATGTTCTGTTTAGAAGGCTGCAACTTTAAGATTGTCTCTTTATCTTAATTTAAGACAAAATCTAGAACTGAAATAAAAAAAAGGGGGGATGGTTGTTTCGTAATCTTAATTTAAGACAAAATCTAGAACTGAAATAAAAAAAAGGGGGGGATGGTTGTTTCGTAATCTTAATTTAAGACAAAATCTAGAACTGAAAGAAAAAAAGGGAGGAATGGAAAAGCCTATAACTTGTTGGGTGGTAAGAGCAAAAATATTTTCCTGTATACTCCACCAGAATTTGGTTTGCATACATAGGAGGATAGCTGAGATTGCCTTGAAAGAATTCCACATATCAATCTAATGAAATAAAAGTGTTATCACTAAGTCAGATTATCTTGTATTTATTTTCTTCGCCATTGTACTAGCAACAGTAACTGTTGTGCTTTCAAATTGTAGCCAATAGCTAAGATTTCTCTGTTTAGATTGGAAAAGATTGGAGAATAATTCTATAAAAAAGGAACCGTGTTTTAAAATTCATGAAAGCTTGATGTGCAAAGAAATACGTGTCATTGGTGTGATAGACCCCCCAAGTGCTAAAATGAGCCTTAACATGGGTGATATTTAACCTTTGGATAATTTGCCATCCATGCTTAATATATTATTGCATTCTATGGGTTCCTGGATTTCAAGCAATTGATGATAACACTTGATAAAGAATCAAAACACAATTTATTTGTCAGTATTACACAGAACAGTTCCAAAGACACATTACAGTCATCGAAAAATTTCGATCAAGATGCTGAAACAATTGCCAATGCAGCCTTGAGACTATCAGCTATAATGGTGAAGACAGCTTCATGGCAATGCGCTAAAGTACAGCTTCTGACTCGGTTGATCACTCTCAAGCTAATCTCTGAACTCAAAGCACTACTACTGAACTCAACACACTTAAGATACTCTTCACGATAACTCACAATGCATTGCTACTCCACTTACAGGTAGGGTTTATAGCTTTTCACCTGCCTTTGAGAACATTCTGGGGAAATCTGGCAAGAATTCTTTATAGAATGGTCTTGCTCCGTCTATGGCATATCACTAATTTTATCGTGAAATGGGCGATTTCATGCTAAATCTGGCAACCCTAAACCCACTTTGTGGGGAAGCTATCTTACTGCAGCTGTGCATTTCATAACAATATATTCATTATTTCATAGTGGCAGTGTTTCCTAAGACTCTAATTTGATAACTTCCAAGTAAATTTTCAGACAGAATAGCATTAGGATTTGCTGAATTTTTTCATCTTTATTTTTAATAATCTTGTATAATTTCCGAAACATAATTATTAAAATGATGATGAATGAAAACGCCTAGCAACTTCATATAAATAAGCTAGATGATAGTTTAACATATGACAACAATTATAAAATTTCTGAAGATGAAGTTAAGTATCTAGAAAATATTTCCAAGTGTTTGGTGTACACTTTAATGTACAAAGTGTTTGATGGAAGAAATATGCAATGTATTAATAATGTTAGTTATAATAATAATGAAAATGATAATATGAAGCAGGTAATGTTTAAATTTGTATTCTGATAGGTGTCAAGAATTTGTGTGTAAGAAATACATAAAATTCTTTATTGCTGGCATAGAATTTATGTAATTCAGTAACCTGTAATAATGAATTTCAGTAGTACAAAAGTATGTAAAGGTAAAATAATATATATTTTAATTTTCAAAAAAATTCTTTTCTGAGTTTGATGTTAAAGAAGTTCACATGTTTGGTGGCTTCTGAAAGAAATGTGGGTGAAAAAAGAATGGCATTATTATTGAAAAACTAGCAACTTGTGGATCAGGTGAAAAGAATATAATCATATAATCAACAAAGTAGTTCAAAAGTGAGGATTTTTTGTAGTCGTTTAGAATCATTCAGTATGTTTAATTGTGGCATGATCTTTGGCGATAAAAAACAAACTCTTGTTCTTTAACTAGCAAGCTTCTGTTTTTCTCATTACTTTTAAAATTAAATTTCTGTGTCAAAGTCT
>KK113498.1:585682-648924 GCA_000611955.2 Stegodyphus mimosarum
CACAAATGGAAAATATTTTATCATACATAGCTTCTCAAAAAGTGATTGGGCACTTAAGTTTCCAAAAATAATCTAAAAAATTTTAAATGCATTAAAATTATAAATTGTGGATTTGTTTGAAGTAAAATTTGCCTAGAATTCTTTTCACAGTATTTTTTTACTTTATATATTCAACTCAAAAATTAATCTCTTATTTTTAAAGTAGGAAAATTATGTTTCAGAAAGTTTTCAAAGACTTATTACTGCATACAAAATAATCTATAATAAATGCATGTCTGTGTTTATGATATTATTTTGCATTAAAGTACACTTGGCAATATCTAAAAAATAAACTACATGAAAATGCCTTATTATCCTGATTTTTTCAAAGAAGTATATGTGATTGGAAGTTTGAAAATTTGTTCATAATTTGGAATTAGAAAAAGCAAAATTTATTAGAAAATTGTTGAAGTAGTTCATTTAAAGCATTTAACAGTTTTTGACATGCTGTTCAGAGCTTGATAAAATTCAAAAATGGGGGGAGGGGAGATTTAAGAAATCATCCATGATATTTTATGGGATGCAACATAATATTGTTTAAAAGAGTTAGAATATTGAAAGACTTTGTATCCTAAATTTAATTAGTAAAGCAGAACTTTACTAATCATGTATCAGTTGGCTATAAATGCTAGTAATTCAGTGTCCTGGATATAATAGCTGGGTGGCAAATGAAGATTTCTTTGTTGATGAAGGAACAGAAAATAGCCTTCATTCTCAAATCTCTGATAAATAAAAATTCTAAATAATAGGATAAGGTAACATTTGGTGACAGAAGCTAATTTTATCGCTTTGATTAGGATGCTCAAGTTTTAATGTGAGGAGAGCCAAAGAAGAATTTTGAAAAAATAAAATTTTGTTTCTTGCAGTAAGAGATGACAAACAAGGAATTATGATATATATATATGTGTGTGTGTGTGTGTGTAATTCTTCCAAACTGTGATCTTAATTTTATTAATGGGATAATGGATCAGTACGAACGTGGTGATATTTTTAAATGAAACTGAAATCACCAGCATAAAAATTTAAGCCAGCTTGCATTATTCCTGTTTTCCTTAACAGGTGGCTCTACATTTATGTTCTCTTTGTGCTTCCCATTGCCTTCAGTATAAAAACAGCATAAAGAATTTTCTTTGTTGTGTGGCTTCATAGTGTGAATAAAAGTGTGGTGACACATCCAGCTAGCAATTGGAAGGTCTGGAGTTCGAATCCCAGTGAGGGTATATCTTTCTCTGAACTCCCACTTCTAAGAATTCTAAATGCCTCTCTACAGTGCCCATGTTTATGTTCAGATACTTGTGTTTTTGAAATATACTTGTGTAGATCTTGTACTAAATATTAAAACATAGACTTCAATTTTTTAATATATTATTTTATCTCTTCTAAGTTGTAATAAATCTTGTTGTAAATTAAATATCATCAAAATATTTCTTATAATAAATTAATTTCTTCAAAAAGTATTAATCAGTGCTCCCATAATTCGGATTCTCCAAATTTTTGTTAGGCAGTGTTTCTTGTTAGCATTTTTTTGGGGGGGGGTCGAGGGGATAAAAGTACATAAGAGTTATTGTCTGCATTTGGAAATTGTTATTTGTTTTAATAAAGTACCAAGGGTATTTACACCTTTTCAGAACAATTTTTGGACTGTTTAATTATATTTAAGACACAAAGTATTTCTTTAAATGTTCAGTCTTGAAAGCCTTTACTGTACTGGGGTCTGCATAGTGATTTCCGTGACATAAGGACTTTCATAAAATTTCCAGGATTATCGATTTCCATTCCTCTTGTCAGAGTTCATCAATTGTGGTAGGTTTGTAATTAAGTAGAGCTCTTTTCAGGAGACCAAAGGCATAATTGTCTATAAGGATGAACATCAGGGGCTTCACAGGAATAAGTTGAAAAGATATATATGTAATAAATGTATCAGGTGTCATTTCCCCCCCCCCCAAGGAATGCAGAGGTACTTTTCAAAGTGTCATTTGCTGATTTGTCTTGAGGAAGTTTAATTCTTTGAGTCTGAAAATTGTGGGACGAAGACATGGAATTTCTTATTGGATGTTAAACTTTTCTGTTGATAGTACACTCAGTTGATTTTTAAGATTCCCTCCCTCTTTATTTTAAAATTCTCATTGTAAGAGAATCATGTAACAATCATAAACCACCTTACTGAAACTTTCTTTGCATTGAAGGAACCAGGTTAGTTCATTTTTTTTCTCTCTCTTTAAAAAAAAAATACACATTTTTGATTATGTTAATTTTTTCAAATGCATCCTTCATCAAGGGTTACAATGTTTATCCATTTATCTCCTGCTAAATACCGAATTTCTGGAAGAAACGCCATGGTGTTTATGTGTTTAAAACTTAAATTTTCGACGGATGCAGCGTTTCTACTCATGCAGCACTTAGGTGCACTAAAAAAAAAATTTTTCCTATGATGTCATTGTGCATAGTTTGAATGACCTTGTTATTGTACATAGTTTGGATGACCGTGTCATCGTGCATAGATTGGTGCTGTTCCCACACAAAAGACCACTCAGTTGCTTTCTGCAAACTTTATTTTGTTTACATTCTTTCCCTTGAACAGACCTACGTGCCTTGTTCACCCTAAATGGGATCTCAAAACAATAACATTCTTCCCTCTTTCAAATCAGTTTGAATAGTCTCTCTTCTCTGCCATTCGATGAATCTTCCAGGACCCATCTATCCCCACCCCTGCCTTTTCCATTGTAAATCTACTGCAATTTTTTTCAAAGGCTTGGACACCACCTACATTGCAATAATGAATTCTGATGTATTTCCCCTTCAGCATGAATCAATTTTTCTTGGCATTCAACCAGATATAGGTCCCATGAGTTTGGGTACAAGTACTTGTTGGATAGTTTTTAAGTAAAGAAGGGAGTGGAAAATTTTTTAAATGGCACCTAAACGGCACAGAAGCTATACTTCTGGTTTTAAGTTTAATGTAATTTCATGTGCTGAACAAATTGGAAATACAGCAGCAGCTCGAAAGTTTGAAGTGGACGAGAGATGCATTTGACGTTGGAGAATTGAGAAAGAAGAACTTAAAAACATGCCATAACAGAAAAGAGCCAAAAGAAATGGTAATGTAATTTGGCCAAATCTAGAGGACAACCTTGCAAACTGGATAAAAGAGCAACGAGGAAAGGGAATGACAATTTCAACTGTAAAAATTCGCTTACAGGCAAAATAAATGAACATAAATGATTTCAAAGGAGAGCCTTCCTGGTGTAGCAGATTTATGAAAAGAAAAAATATTTCTGTGTGTACTAGAGCAACAGTTGGGCAACAATTACCAATGGACTGGCGGGATAAAAAAGCATCTTTTCTAAAATATGTAACAAATATTATTGACAAAAAAAAAAAACTTCTTCGATCACAGATAAAAATATGGATGAAACGCCGTTAGCTTTTGACTCTCCTGCAAACAGAACTGTTGATGAAACTGGTTGCAAAAACTGTATCTGTGCTTACGACGGGGCATGAAAGAACATCATTTACATGTGCCGTAAACAGTGACAAGCTAAAGCTGATGATCATTTTTAAAAGAAAAACTATTCTGAAGGGAGTTTTTCCTAATGACATAATTATATGTGCAAATGAAAATGTGCGAATGGATGTGTGAAATAATCATGCATGAGTGGCTACAAAAAGTTTGGCAGCATCATAAGGGATCTTTTTTCCAACCAAAAGGTTTATTGATAATGGATTCCATGCAGGCTCATTTACTTGAGTGAGTGAAAACCAGATGTCAAAAACTATTTACGACCGTAGCAGTAATTCCTGGTGGTTTAACAAAAATCTTACAACTATTAGATTTGTCAGGTAATAAATCTTTCAAAGCTGAAGTCTGGAAGCATTGGGAGTCTTGCATGAGTGAAGGATTGTATGCGTATACCAAAAGCGGGAAAATGCGTAGAGCATCTTAAGAAGTTGCAATGCGGGTAGGAAGTGCATGGAAATCAATGAAAACAATGACAATAGTAATAGCTTTCAAAGAAGCTGAAATTAGTATATCTTCAGATAAAGAGATTGTAAACCAAGAGGATGAATGTGACGATCTGGAAGACTTACATCAGGATTTACTAACTCTTTTTAATTCAGATAGTGAAGAATCAGATTTTGATGGCTTCATTTGATGTATAGTTTGCTGTAATTCCTTCGTAAGTAAAATTTAAAATTTTCTTTTGTCATCCAAATTTAATATCTCGTTGTAGCAACATTTCTTATCTTTAATTTATTTTTGAGTTATAGTTTCATGTCATGCATTTTTCTTAACTGATATATCATATATCAGGATATAGGTTAAGATTTTGCTTCTATACGGTCCACAACGATGTCATGCGTTATTTAATCTTTTGCGGCGTTTCTTCCAGAAATTACGGTAGTTTTTGCAAAGGATCGACAAATTGTTCTGTATTGAGCCGCATGCCTTGGTTGGTGAATATTATGCTTTTCAAGTTTTAAATGTAGATTTATTCTTTTATTTATTGTTGCTACAGATGTATTTAAAGACTTAGCAATTGATTTCTGCATTGGTCGATTTTCTGTTGTTACCAAAGGTATGACTTTAGAAACATTAGGAGCATTTACATGTCTTTTTCAGGTATTTGTTTAAAGTCTTCTTTCCATGTAGAAGTGATGTCTGGCAGTTTTTCCCTTTCAGATTAATAATATGGTTTACTTTACACTTAAAAATTACAAATTTTTATTACCATGCATTTCACACTATTTTTACTTCCTTGTACTAAGTAAAAAGAAAGCATTGTAATTGTGAAAAATTTTGGTTATCATATTTCAACAAAAACATCCATTTTGACCGCTATTAAATGTAATTTAACAATCTTTTCGTGTGACATCCGTACAGAAGGACAGAATAAAGGACTCTTTTTCCCCAAAAAATCATAAAATTGACTTAAAATAGATTCTGAAGAGATTTTTTCGTGGCGTCCGTGCATGCATACCTACGTATGTATAAATGATACCTACGTATCTTACAAACTCAAAAATGAGTAACCTCAAAATGTTGAAATTTTGTATATAGGACTGCTTTATAACGTTTAGATGTGCACCTTCTATGTTGCTTGCAATCGGCTGCACCAAAAGTGCATGTATATCCACTCTGTTACTTGGCTGAGTAAGCTAAGTTTCTTTATTCCTATATGTTTGTAAATTGTGCATTTTTTGCTTTAAAAATGATTTGAATTATGTTATTCTTTCTTCTGGGTAAGGTTTTTATGCCTTTATTTAACCTGCATGTTATAAGTTCGAGATCCGGACGTCCAATATCTGGAATGATCTAAAATCTGAACCTTAAGGCCACCAAGAAGAAAATTTTTTTAGGGATTTTTTTAATGCTTCATTCATGCAGATTTGATTTTTTTCCCATAAGAAAATGTGTGGAGAATCCCGATTCTTAATTTCTCTTCGGCGCTAAATAAAACACCTCATTATTGAAGAAACAATAATTTTAGCATAAATTTGTGTGATGAATAATTTGGGTATAACGTTGACGAAACTGTTCTTTTCTGGCAATATATACTGCAAAATACCTTGGCAACCTCTACAGAAAATCCTCCAGCTGGTGTCAAAGATTCCAAAGCTAGACTAAGAATTTTAGCAGACGCAAATGGTGTAGGAATGCACAAGTGTAAACTTTTCATGATTAGAAAAAATATGCGACCTCGAGCATTAAAAGGAGTAGATTTTCCCGGTATATATCCTGCAAATAAAAGAGCACGGAGGACACAAGCATTCATGTATGATTGGTTTTAAAACCATTTCATACTCGAGACGCGACAAAATTTGAATTCGGTGAGTTCACCTGATGACACAAAAATTGTCCTGATTGTAGATAACTGTTTAACTCATATTTCATGTAAAGTTTTAATGAAAGATAATGTATCCATGTTATTCTTTCGTTCAGGTCCTTCAGCCTATGGATATCAGAGTATGCGCACTGAAGTGCAAATATAAAATTGCATTTTTAAAATCCATGTTAAATTTCTTGAATGTTGGCAAAATGTTTCAAGAATTTTTTAAGTATTTTAGCATAAAATCTGCTGTGTGGAGCATTGCAAGATCGTGGGAGGATGTGTCTCCAGCTACATTAAAAAATGCTTGGTATAATTTATGGCCAGCTACCATATTTCATAGTGAGGATGATGAAGATGATAGCCGTGAATTTGAAGGTTTTGGGGTATCGCAAAACAAAGAAGAAATTTTCCAGTTAATGGATTTTGTAAAGAAATGTGGAGACGCGTTAATAAATGAAGATGATATAACAGAAGTTTTTCATTGTGATGACAATGCCCCAACCATGGTGAAATTTGTACTATGGTTCTGTATCCAGAAAATACCGCTACCGATAGTGAAGAAACTGACAAAAAGGTTATTGAAAACGAAAAAATTTCAGTTCACAAGTTAATCGGAATTCTGGACACAGAAACTACAGGACTTGAACAGTGGAACTTTGAACAAGAGATTATGTGTATCAATAGAATTGAAGAGAAAGTATTAGCACAAAAAACGAAGCAACTTAAACAATTTACGTTCAAAGAAATGTTTAATAAAGTAAACAAATGAAAATTAAGCTTTTTTTTTCCCCTAAATTTTGTAAATACCCTAATAGACCTTGCTATGATTAACTGTTCTCCATTTTTCAGGGGATGGGGAAATCCCCCCTCTCCCCCCCGTTTTTTTTCTTCCGAAGGAGAGGAACATGGATGTGATTGCCCTTAATCAATAGAATTTAATTCATAATCTGTGTTGAACTAAGGCTGTTTTTTTTTTTTTTTTTTTTTTTTTTTTTTTTTAATTTTAAAGCTGTGCTGTAATATATTTGTTTCAATTTTTTTTTTTCTTTTTCTTGTTCTTTCTTATTTTTACCTTCTCATCAGTGCTATTTAAATTTTGTAAAATATATAAATATGTATATTTTATCTGGAAAGAGGCTGTCAGTCTCGAAACTCAATTTTGCATTGTTTCATTTTTCATTCAAATCTGTTGCCATTTGACAAAGTGTTAGAGTTTATTTTTCTGATTTAATCTGTTTGTTATTGGTTAACGAACTAAGCTATTTAAAAGTAGATGCAGTTCTTAAGAATCTTATTTTTTACTTTTCAATCTAATTGATTTTAAATGAAAATGCATTTATGATATATCTAAATAAAAACATTAAACATTTTTATAGAATCATGTTATATATGTTTTCATTTTTCAAATATACAGAAGATACAGACTATCATTTACACAACAATCTAAATATACACTGAAGAACCATTACATTCTGACCACCCTCCATCTATAACAATGGGCTTGTCCAGGAACAAACCACTGTGCGTGTGTGGCTGATGTTGGAATATATAAAGCGGCTATGCATTATCCTTCCAAACATAGTGCATTTAGCAACATAATAGGAAAAGCAGCTGATTTATCAGACTTCGATAAAAGTCAAATCGTTATGGCTTGGCGACTGGGAGCATCAATATCAGAAGCGGTGAGTTTGAGTTGGCTGTTCATGTGCACTTGTTGTGAGCACATATCGAAAGTGGTTATGGGTGGTGAAATGACAAGCCACCAGCCAGCAATATATCGTTGATGCGCATTGATTCCAGACGAGAGAGGAGATTGGTACGCATTGTTTGCCATGACTGAAGAGCTACAATAACCAAATTGACCACCAGCTAAAACAGTGGCAACTCAGACAGTGTTTCTCCACACACTGTGCAGTGTACATTGCTGTGTATTGGCATACGCAGCCGAAGCATGCCCCTGCACTGATGGTACGTCATCACCAGCTGCATCTGTAATGGGCCAAGAAACATCAGAATTAGACATTAGAAAAAATGGAAGAAGTTGCATGGTCCGACAAATCAAGTTTTCTGGTCTGTCATATTGACGAGTGTGTGCTGATATGCTGATTTCCAAACAAAACCCTTTCTCCCGGATACACAGTTAGATGGAGATAAGCCAGCGGTGAGGGTATTGTGGTTGGTAATGTTGAGCACATTAGGACCCATAATCCTCGTAGAGCAATCTCTGATGTCTGTGCACTACGGGAACATCATTGCAGACCAGGTTCACCCATTCATAATAACATTATTTCCGGCAGGGGATGGTGCTTACCAGCAGGATAATGTGCCTTGTCAAGGGTCAGATTATCAGGGAGTGGTTTGAGGGACATTCCAGTGACTTTCAAGTCATGGCTTGGCCTCCAAATTCATCTGACATTAATCCAATAGGGCATTTATCCCCCCACCTAAGAAACCAAATTTGTACTGCCACACTACCCCCTCACAGTGTGCAGGAATTGCAGGGCAGTTGATAAGTGCTTGGTACCAGATACCTCAGAATATGTATCAGCTCTTCGTGGAGTCAGTGCCATGATGGGTGCTGGCAGTTTTGAGGGCTAAAGGTGGTCCTACATATTATTAACAGGGTGGTCATAATGTAATGGCTCTTCTGTATCTATTCATCTAGTATCCTATAAAATATTTCGCTCTTCCATCTGGAGCATCTCTATTGATAATCTCTGCAGATAGACCATATTAAACTTTAAAAGAGTTTTAATATTTAGTGCTTTTGTCTTTCTTAAGTGCAACTTTTACTGTGTTTGTGTATAATTGTTTATAATGAACATATATTTAAAGGTTTAAAAAAAAGTGTATATATATATATATATATTTTTTTTCAGGTTCTTCTTTCGATTGGTTCAGGTGGTTAATCTGGCGATGTTTGTATTTAAAAATAATCAAGTTGGTGAATTTTGATGTTTGGTGTTTATCTAGGTAAGTCTGGCTCATATTTGAATGTGTAGTCTGGAAAAATTTAAAAATTCCTTTTTAAAATCGAATAAACAATAATATACTTTACTTAAAATTTTTATCAATTTATGTTTCATTAGAATTCATTTTTATCGTTAGGTTGCACAAATATCAGAAAAGCAGGCTACTTTTTTTACTTTTAGTACCTCTTCTCCTGCTTCTCACAAGTAAGTTTATGTGCAAAATTTCCTTTTGGCATAGTGTCATTTCTTGTTCGATAGCTGGATTGTGTATTTGTTGTTAGAAGTCTTTAGAAAATGTAAAGTGAAATTGTTTTCTTTATTAAGTGATAAATAAAATTTATTTTTAATTTTTGTTTTTTTTAAATGGGAGAAAGTTATGCAAATGTATAACGTTTTGCCCATACTTTTATTGTGTTATGTTCATAAGTTCTCTGCATGCAGTCATATTTCTCTGTAATACATAATTAGAAAATTTATTTACTTAAATACGCCTGCCGGTCGCTGAGTGTATAAAACAGCTGTATTTAGGGAATTTGACCCACATTCAGTAAATTGGCTGTGTATGTAAGATTTTTATAGTTTCTTTTGTGTGTCATGTAAATGCAAAGCTGTAGCCTTAAAAATGTTTCATTGAGGTATCTCTTCTTTAGACAGATAATTCGTATGGGCTTTACCTAAAATAATTAATATACACTCACGTTTGTGAAAATTGCAACACCAAGAAGGAATCGTCATAATTGAATGCAATTTAATACACAGTTGAGTGGTAGTGGTACAAATAAATGATTAAATGTTCAAAGCAAACAAACAAGAACAAGAGATCAGAATCAGTATTTTGTGTGGCCACCACGCGCCGCAATAAGTGCTGCTACACGACGTGGCATGGAGTCAAACAAAGTTTGAATGTCTGACTGAGGAAGAGCATTCCATATCGTTTGTACGCGTACCCAAAGTTCGTCTGCAGACGCAACAGGACGAGGATCACGAGCAAGACGCCGACCAATGACATCCCACACATGTTCAATTGGCGACATATCCGGGGAACACGCAGGCCAAGGAAGAAGCTGTACCTGCTGCGCTGCAAAGAAGGATTTAACAATCCGAGCAGTATGAGGGCGGGCATTGTCCTGTTGAAATACAGCGCCTGGCAAGCTTTGAAGGAAGGGAACAGCTTCGGGCTGTAGAACTTCACGGATATACCGGTTGCTGTTCAGATTGCCCACAATTCGTAGCAATTGAGATCGTCTATGATATGCTATGGCGCCCCAGACCATAACTCCGGGTGTTCGTCCACTGTGGCGTTCGATAATGCACTCCGGAAGGTGGCGTTCACCGGCATAGCGTCTGACACGAATGCGGCCATCATGGTACCACAAATTAAAGCGGGATTCGTCAGAAAACACGACATGCTGCCAATCAGCACGCCAGTCTCTATGCTGATTGGCCCATTGTAGCCGCAGGCGGCGATGGTCGTGCGTTAGGGGGATCCTGTATAAAGGAGTCCGTGCGCGCAGTCCACACTGCAGCAGACGTCTACGAATTGATGAAGCACACAATGAAACACCTGTAGCTATTGACCACAGTGCTGCCAATTGTCTAGAGGAAGCTGTACGGTCCGTCCGCGCCATGCGGACCAGGTGTCTATCATCGCGAGCTGACGTCACATTTCGGGGTCCACTCCCGGATTTCCGAGTTGTCCGACACTCGTCCGTCCACTGCTTCCAAACGCGCATCACTGTGCTGCTGTTACGCTGCACACGAGAGGCTACTGCACGATACGACAATCCAGCTTCACGAAGGCCGATGATTCTCCCTCGTTCAAACTCTGTAAGTTGTTCAAATCTCGCTCTCTTTCGTCGACGAGGCATAAGTACAGATTGAGTTAACGTTTACCACTAGCAGATAACCACCGATAACCATACACGCCTCGCTACAGCCGTCTATTTATTCGGATCCATCAGCCGTTCAAAGGGCGCTGCTCAGCATACGCATGCGCTACGGATTTGCAATTCTAATCATTTGCATATCATGCGCTACTTTGCATTTCCTGAAAATTTCAGCTCACTCGCGTAAGTCCTTCATGGTGTTGCAATTTTCACAAACGTGAGTGTATATGTTATGTTAAAATGAGCTACACTGAGTTTTATTGTTTTCTGTTCAAAAATAATAACTATTAGTAGCTTGCATTGTGCTTAATTTATAATGTATTTGAACATTTTTGCTTCAGGCTTACTTCTGAAATATCCAACTGAATTCATACAGTTAATTCCAAAATATCCAATGGAAATCATAAAAGATGTAATTTGCAAGCAGAACAATCCTTCATCTCAATTTGGTAAAAGTACAGATTGATCTAAATAAGTGTGGAAAGTCAGCTAATTAAACACAAAATTTTGCATGTAATTTATTTAAAAAAAAAATTATTTTAAGAAGCTACGTCCATCTTCATTCTTAAAACTAAAAAGGCATTTGAATTAATGAAGCTGGAAAATGTCATGGGTATGAAGCCTGGATATATTTTTTATTAATGATAAACGTAATAGCTTTTTTTTTTTTTAAATTTTATTTTTGGATATGCTATGACTTTAACATGGTGTGACCTTTCTTCTATGATCTGTTTCTTTTATGTTCATTTATACAGACATACTAATAGATGCATGTGTATATTGTTAATGACAATTTCCAATGAAATCTTTTTCACTTTTCTTTACTTTTCCTTTTTTAATTGAAAAAATTCTTTAAGTTTTGTGGCTTTTTCCATTTCCATATTATTTCATGAGTTATTGTGGTGTAGATAACATAATGTATGAAAATATGTTACATAAACTTCTTTGCATGTATTCAGGCAGTGTTTGCTGAGAATGTGAGAGATATATTGACACTAAATACGCATGTTAATTTTTCTGCTGCCATCAGATTAATATTTTTATATATTATAAGAGAAGAATATTATGCAAAAATGATAAGCATTTTAATGTGTGATACGATTGAATAAGTTTACATTCATATATTAATATTTTGTATAATTAGGTTCATCCTAATGTCTTTTGAATTGAGTAAATTTGTATTTGTATTAATATTTTTCAGATAATCATGCCATCTATAACTCTTAAATAAAATACTTTTTTAAGTTACAAAATGCATAGAAATGTAATATAATTACACTTGTATTTGTTAATTGATGTACTTTTATGGATTCACTAATAATTTTTTATTGTCAAAAGTCTGCATTTCATTTATTCTTTTCAGAAGATTAATTAAAAATAATCCCAACATTAAAAGTTCATAATAAAAATTGCTACTTCTTATCTGTCAGCAATGACGTTATCTTGTATGAGATTTCAAACTGATTGTTACAATACTAACTTCGATTATAAAGTGTGCTCCAACGAAAGTGCCATATTTAATATACTTAAGGAAATACTACATGTATGCAAAAAGACAAGTACTACTTTTATGTTATTATAATAGGTAAATGTTTCAATTTAAGAATGAAAGATGATATCTAAGCATATGTTCCTCAGGATTGGCTATGCATAAGTTTTGTTTTCTTAAAAAAAAAAAAAAAAAAAAAAAACATTTCCGCATACATATTATTGATATAGCCAATCATATATTAACTAGAATTCTTCCACATGAATTCTAGCACTAGTTTGTTTGTGTAGCCCTTTGATTTTAAAAACTCAGAAAGGGAGATGTTAAATCACATGACTTAATTAGCCAATTTTGGTTACCACTGTCTGAGGATATGGCCTGGGATAATTTCACATAGCAAGGCAAAATCTTAGAAAAGATGTGCCTGGTAGCACAGCCTTGTTAAAGCTACGTTTTCAGTATCAGTCCTATTCAAATGAGGCTAGGGAAGGGGAGTCAGTTGCTATTTGCTATTAATTTTCATGGCATTTTCATCCTGATTATGACAAATGAACTATGCTACCATTGTACAAAAGTCCACTTCATTATGGTCTTACAGTTTTCTCAGCGATTTTCTCTTGCTTACTTCTGAGAGTTTTGTTTGTTAATCCCCATTTATATAAATATGTGTGTTGTTACTGAACAATAATTCCCCATGCAAAATATTCATCCGTTAATTGCACTTCTCAAATACATTCTAGAAATTATTTTCATTTCATAGGTTTCAGTTTCTCACATAAAAATGTGAGGAATAGAACTATTTGAAATGTATAGTTGCTCTGATGTGCAATAGCACTATCATGCAGAATAGCAGTGCGTTCAACTGATGTGCTAGATTAAGAATGCCTTCGTATTTTAATGCCTGTTATCAAACTTATTTCCTCAGACTTCTTGTTCAGTATCTGAGCTGTACTTTCACTAGTTGCAATTTCATGTGTAAAAATTGTGCAAAACTTTCTAACAGTCTTTGGGTAACATCCACCATTTACTTGATGAGTTTTCACAATCAGCAGTTATTTCTTTGTTGAGCATTTCATACCAGCTAAATTGAATCAGTCATTGATAAAAGAACCTTTAAGAATATGGTGTAAGATATGACTTATAAGAATGTAAGATGATAAGATATGATGTGTAAATCAAACCATGGATTCATAAATTGGAGTGTTTATCTGAAATGTCAAAATATTTTTCAATCTTCCAAAAAAAAGGGGGGGCTATTGAGCCTATTTAATTTGATGCTTTTATTTGTACAGCCTATATTTTACGTTAACATGAAAAAATTTTCTTAAATTTATGTGAAATTATTTTACTGTGAAAAGTGGTAAAATGAAAAATTTCATATAAATTTAGTAAATCATCTAAGTTTATCAGCCTTCTTTTGTCAGATCCATTCTGCAGTTTTTGTTCTTTATTATCTGCACTGGAAGCAAAACTAATATGAAGATGCTAAGAAAAGTCTATGTAATGTTTTTCCAGTAAATTTATATAGTCTACCAGTATACATCCTGTAGCAAAAGAATTGCCATGCAGTTAGAAATGCAGCGGGTCCCCCCCTGTAAACTGTATTTTAGCAAAAATATTCAAGCCATTAAAAATTGTTTGAGGAAACTATTACCAGATGAGCAAATCTGTAAACATATTATTAAATTTCATATTTATTCAATTCTGTGTAATTCCTTCATTAACTCTTATTTGGATATCAGACAGGTTTACTAATATATTTATTTTATTCAAGTTGGAAAATTTAATGCAGCAAACCCTACAAGAAGCTCTTTTTATATATTATGAGTTCAAATCCCTAGTCTTCAGTGTGTTTTTCTGATGAAGTCTTTTGTCAAAATGTTCATATCTGCTTAATTGCAGTAAAACTTTTGAAACTGAAACCATAGCATAAAATTAACAAATCAGAATGGTGCTTGCATTTGTTTTCTTTTAGCACATACATATGCAAAAGATACATATGGATTGTAAAAGGGGCAAAATGAGTTGGTTTCTAAGTTATGGGTTGAATTAAATTCAAACATCAATAAATATCCAGATTTTCTGTGTGTAGTTATGTCCACTGTAGCTCTTTCTAACATGAGGTACCTTGCAGACCAGCATAAAAATGAAATATCTTCAGAATTGGAGAGTGTCGTGTAATAAGATGTACATATGTTTAGTAAGGCTGAGCAGATGTAAAGACAATTGCATGTCATATTAACAATCTTACTGCATAAAAAGCAGTCTGGAGATCAAGAGAGACCTAAACAAAAGAAATCAGCTCACAAATAATCATGAACCAGTTTGTAGATGGAAAAAAAGGTATTCTGATAACATGACTTACGCGTCATTGAATTCAGGTATCCAAAAGACCCTCCCAAGTCATTGGCTCCTCCCTTTTTTTGGATATCTAATTTAAAAAAAAAAATTTATATTGAATAAAGAGCTGTCAATGATTACAATCAGACTCAGCAGCTGAAGAATGCAAATTGTAACTTATCTGAATTGCAACTTGAGAATCTGTCAAGATGATAAATTTTTGTTCTGATCTTTTCAAGGATTTTTAAAGTGCCAAATGAACTGTAGAGATTTTTTCACCAAAATTATTTGAGCCCAAACTCCTCCTTACTCTCAAACTTAAAGATTCCTTTAAGTTAGAAATGTTTAGAAAGTAACTGAACCAGCTTTTTTGGTCATTTCTTTTTCAGAGTCATCTGCATAGACATGCATCCAGTCATCAATAGTGGTATTTCGTAGATGGTAATAGTTGTGCTAAATTTAAAGTTTAGTTTCTCAAGATATATTTCTATGAATTGGTACAGCAGGGTCAAGTTTTCAATTGTATGCACCTCAATCTGTTTTTACATGTTAAATACATTCCTGAAGAATACATATAAAAAATATTAATGTAATCTCTATGGAAGAATACAAAAATGATTCTGGATCTAAAAAAATCAGCAAATCTCGAAATATTTGTTTTAAGTTTTCATTTTATTTCAACAAAATACACATGTAATTAGATGTAATAAAAATGTGTAAAATTTGCATTAGAAATGAAAAAAATTCATGAATAAAAAAAAATATGTTTTACATAGAAAGATTTTATTCATTTTCACTTTCCGGCAATAAACAGTACACGTGTTTGTATATGGTTAGAATATTACTGCTATCACTAGAAATGTTGTGGACATTGTCTTCTTCCTCTATTAATGAAATTCTTTCTTTGAATCTCTTGAACAAAATCAGCATGAGTTTCCTCTGGTGCTGATGTTGAGTTATTTATGCTGTGTTTATATTTTGGATGTTATGTTTATACTTTCATTGAGGGGTTATATATTTCTCTATTAGAGGCTATCAACAACTTCAGTTTATTTTGAAACTCCCTTCCACATTCCTCATTAGGCTAATGCTAAACAAAATGGTTACCTAATTTTATGCCCACTTTCAAACCTTTTCCATTGGGCTGCAACATATGTATCCCAACATTCACTTCTTTAAATGTATCTCAAGAAAATTCAGTAAACTGTGGAGTTTTAATTTACTCCTTAATATGAAGTAGGAAGTGTAAGACCCTGTTGATTTGTTTTTCTGCTCCTTCCTTTTAAAATAGGTGACTAAATGGCCCTAATATGCACAAAAATAGTGCCTCTAGCCTATGGGAAAGGGTTAAGTCTGTGTTTAGATCTGGATCATTTCCTTCATTACCATTATGTGCTGTGGAATTAGGAATTTCAGTGACAGCTTGTAATATATCATGTTTTCTTAGGGCTTTGTCAACTGGCAGTTCATCAATAGCTTCAAATAGCAGATCATCAAATGCTTCTCCCTCAATATCACCATTAAGTTTTATATAATGAAGAGTGCGCATATTGAGAAACTCTTATCCAACTTGTAGAAAATTCATACTTTCTGCTTAACTGAGATGAAATGCTTAGTTGTTGTTGCATGCGTACGGGTTCGTAATGGATTGAATGCACAAGTCGATGAAAAATTAATAAAATTTATTCTTTTCACAAGAAATAAAACCAAATGCTGAAATATTTCCTCAGAAATATTCGTATAATATCACGATATCTGAAATGTTAAACAGTACTCAATTCGAAACATAGAAACTAATTCAATCTCACAGCAACTTCACTACAATCAATAACAATCAATAACTTCGCTACAATCGTAAACAAACAGTTCACTTAAAACAACAGCAGCTGAGCTGAGGTGTTTTGATTTGGCTTTTATAAGCTTTTTAATTATTCACTAGAACATTCTGGTAAAACCTAGTTTCTCAATTTTTGTGGATGGCAACAGCAATTACAAAATATTCATTTATTAAATATTAAATGCGCTCTTTTATTTTTACTTTTCCAATATAGCTTTCTCCTCAAAAATCGTCTGCATTGCATGGGAAAATAAAACAATTTTAATTACAATTCTAAATAACTAGCTAAATAAATACGAAATCTGTAACACTATTTTTCTTTAATGTATCTGTAAATTCTTAGTGCTGTTTGCTTGATAGGATTTTCTTCTACTGATATTCTATTTATGTCTTATCTTCTTTTCATATTATCAGGCCTTTTCCATTTTTTCCTTAAAAATATCACTTGTCTGTGATAATGTAGTAACACTTTTGTTCCAGAAGATACCAACTTTATATATATATTCTTATGGCAGTTTCTTGTACACAGAAACGCTTTCATATAGATGTAGCACCTTGTCCAGTTGCCAGACGAAACTGAATTTGACTTTTAATTTGCAAGGAAATCTCTTTCATTTTCATTTTGGTAATATGTGAATTATGTAACATTATATGAGGGTTCCTGAAAAACATCTCAGATATAATTAATAAAAAAGGTGTGAAAATTTATAGGCTTAAAATTTATTGACTTTCAGCAAAATTAATAAATTTATATCTGCACAAATTTGACTAAAGATTCTTTCACTTTGAAGCAGAACTGCTTACTAAATGTCTTCCAAAGGTATAACATGGCTCAATTTACCTAAAATCGATTGATTGCGTTTCTAAATTCTAAATACACACAACTTGGAAACAAAACAAAAAAAAATCTAATGCATTTAGTCATGTGACTTATTACTCACTGTGGAGAGGCTTTATTTTCCTCCACTAGCTGTTATGCAATCTATTCATGTGTGTTTTATTATGCCACAAATGAAAATGGTTTTTCTTAGAATTTATGGGAGAATTCTTAAAAACTCGCTTGGCCCACTCATGTTAAATCAAAATGACACTGATGAAAAGAGAATGAAATATTTGTTTTGAATTCATTTTAAATTAAATTCATGTGAAAAAGGCAAGCATAAAAGCAGAATTAGGTGTATTTCATTAGGATAAATATTTGGCCTGAAATGTGTATTCTTATATTTTGGAGTACTAAGTAATTATGCATGATTAGTGAATTCACATAAAAAAGTGCATTTAGTCTTTAGTTTTAAATTGTTAGACAGTAATAATTATCAGAAATATCCCTTATGCAAGAATTCTTTCTCCAAGAAAGAACGCGTTATCGAATCGACAGTTCTGAACACCAATTTGTGCTTTCTTTGCAGGGACTGAGTATGCTAGTTACTGTAGCTTTAAGACATACAGCTCTATTTTATGGCAATTGCTGAGACAACCCAATTTGTACTTCTATAGCAGGGACTGGGTACAGGTACTACAGCACTGAGACGTAGAGCTCTACAAGGTTGTTCAATAAGTTCGTGGAACGGAAATGAAGAAACCAATTTTTATTTGTAAAAATGACTTTATTTTTCGACGTAGTTTCCTTCAACTTCAGTTCACTTATTCCAATGGTCTTCTAATTATGGATCCCTTGACTGTAGTGGTATTTTGGCAGCTATTACCTCTTCATTTGAAGAAAATCGTTTTCCATGGAGATATTGTTTGAGGCGTGGGAAGAGCCAGAAGTCGGAGGGAGCTAAATCTGGCAAATAGGCTGGATGTTGCAACAATTCTTACTTCAATTCAGTTATTTTAGCTATGGTTTTTTTTTAGCTGTGTGCGCAGGTGCGTTATCTTGGTGGAAAATGATTTTCTTCTTCTGTAGTCCGGGTCTTCTTTCAGGAATTTTTTCGTCTAATTGATTCAAAAGGTTACAATAATAATCCAAATTAATTGTTTTGCCAGTTTGAAGGTAATCTATAAACAAAATTCCTTTCGCATCCCATAAAACTGATGCTAACACCTTCTTAGCTGATTTTTGCACATGAACTCACTTGGGCGCCGAAGAGCCGGTTTCACACCACTCCTTAGCCTCCTGTTTTGATTCAGGATCATGATGGTAGACACAAATCTCATCCATTGGGATAAATTGACGGATAAAGTCACTTTTATTCTTCTTAAAACGCTCCAAATGTTGCTGGCAAAGTCGCATCCGAATGTGTTTTTGCTGCATCGTTAGAGAATGCGGCACCCATTTAGCACAGAGTTTTTTGAAATCCAAATTAACACTCAAAATGTTGCTCACCGTGCCCAATGAAATGCCTAAAGCCTCTGTTAAATCTCTTTCAGTCAATCGACGGTCTTCCAATACCATATCTTGTATTTTTCCGATGGTTTCCGGTGTTGATGCAGTTTTTGGACGTCTCTCTCGCGGATTGTCTTCAAGGCTGGTATGACCACTTTTGAATAAACTAGCCCACTTGCAAACCATTGTTTTTGAAGAAACAGATTCACCCAACACATTCACCATTTCGGTATTAATTTCCATTGCTTTAAACCTTTCTTTACAAAGAATTTCATAACTGCACGTTGCTCAATTTTATCCATACCTGAAAAAAGGCACAACACATTAGATATAAAGGGCGGTTAAACAATGAATAAATTAACAGATCGAAATGAAACTTTTGATGTGTACCTAAGAAAAAACAAATATGAAAATGCTGCCGAAGTTTTAGGTCTAATATTGACGAATAGATGGCGCTCCGCGAACTTATTGAACAACCTGGTATTTAAGTTAATAATTTAACTGAGTTAAAGTTTGTAGTTAAAACTTCTTGTGTTGCTTTCCATTCCAGCAAATCTCATCAGTAAAATTAAAAGACTTTAATTTAGACTTAACAAAAATGTTTCAGTTATTTTAGAAATCTATTTATTTCATATCAAAAGTAATGCCTATTAATCAAGAATAGTGAAGAGTTTCTTCTATCAGTTCTTTGCAGGTTTAGTTGTTATAACTTAAATTAATTTGATATTTTTGGTGCTCAGGATATAAGGTTCAAAATTAACTTTTTGAACACTGAGTAAAAATTCATTTTCCTCGGTCCGTTCTGGCTAGGAGTCCATGACAGTATTTAGTTCAATGTCGAATTTAGAAATTCAGTATCTAAAATTCAAATCATTAAAGTATCAGTGTCATATAATGCCTGAACATCAGAAAGTATTTTTAAGATAATATTTATAAGGTTATTTATCACAAAAATTAATAAGACATTGCATCCTTAAAGAAAGCCTTTACTAGTTTAGACCATAGCTTAATTTAGCAAAACCGATGAACATTACAAAATGCTGCCAAAGAAAGTCATGAATCTACTTAAAAATAATGGCCAGAAAGACCGGCCTAAAAGAGCATTATATATTGGTTTCTATAAAGAAATGCGTGTATAGAAGTAGTAAAGTGACACTCCATCTTTCCTAATATTCTTTTCTCATCAAGAAGCATACTTTCACCTCCCCCCATAAGGGACAAACTAATGTATTAACAATCAGAGAACATCACCCCCCCCCGAAAAAAATTGTTAGCAGACTCCAAGTATGTAAAGTGCTAATGAAATTTCATGTTTTTTTATTAAAATAATAACATTCATGTAATTTATTTATTTTATATTATTTAGGTATGGTTCTTGGAGAATCAAACTCAGTTCTCCGGCTGTTAAATTCAGGTTTCTCTACTCTAGTTGTATATTTGTCATCAATATTATCAACATTAAGCAGTTTCTTCATAAATAGTGTACGTAGTACATGAAAATATTGTTTTATTTGTGAATTAATCTTCAGATATTTATGTTAGGTTCATAGTTTCATTTGCTTCAGCATTTTGTGAATTAAATTATTACATAAAAATTTAACTATTGTTTTTAATTTTGTTATTTGTATAAAAATTAATTTTCCACTACAGTATTAATATGTATTGAATTACAGGAAATGGCAAATGATGCATTTTATTTTGAATTTAGGAATACATATATATTTTTGGTATTTATAAATTATTAATCAGTAAGATAAAAGGACTATATTTATGTTATATAAAAACTTTAATGCTAGTTTAGAAATGTTAGGTAAATCATTATATCTTATGTTTGGAAGTTTTGTTTTTTATTAAACTATTTCATTTTTTAGCATTCTGAATCTTTCACACAAATCTTTATTTAATTTTAGTAATGCATGTAATTAATCATTTTTATGTATATTTGCTGTCTTTTCATAATTAATAAAAGATATTTCTAACATATATTATGTAGCTTATTTACTGTTTACATTGGAAGGTATGCTCCTGTGCTTTTATGTAGAATTTAAAACAAAGAAACTTGAAAACATAATAAATATAAAGACCCTCCTTATATAGACAGAAACTTGAGTATGTCAAGTACAAAAACTTGTCATCCATAATTGTAAGTCTGTCCTAATCATAAATATATATGTATGTCATGACATAAGTAACTGCAAGTCATAAATATATATTACATTTCTAAATGAACTTTTACTTTTTTTTAACCTTCTAATATTTATTTATAGTCATGAAAAGTGCTAGATATGTGTTAATAATTTATAAAAATATTGAATTTTGTACATTATGCTTAAATGAAGTTTTTTCCCCCTTTTTATAGCGAGAATTAATTGTTGAAACCTCCAATGAAGAATCAACGTGTTTTTCAAGTTTCTCAGGAATATATGCAATGTTCCCCAGCTTTTCTGGGTTATATACTGTTTTTCCATCAGGAAAACTATTTAACATTTTCTCAGATGATTCAAAAACTGAAGAAAATCCCTCACATGTTTCTCAACACAGCTTTGAGTCTTCAGATGCCCAACATTTGCTGAGCAAAGAAGAACTCAAGATATTGATTACAGATATTTTAAAAGTATGCTTGTCCCTCATTTTATGTTTCACTATTTTAGCAAAAAACTCAGTTTAAAAATTTTGTTTTTATAATAAAGAACTACCTAACACTTATTTGGACCCAAAAGTTCAATCACTACCCATGTAATTAAGATTTATGTGTAAGTGATTTCATGTGAACTTGAACATAATAGATTTTATGATTTATCCTAGCTACTAGACTTTTCAGTGATTGTATTTAGTGCTATATAGGCTTCGTCCTATGACCATCCATGGTAGCTTTGTTATCATTTGAACTATGGTTTCATATTTATTTTTGTGCCAAAGAATTTGAGAAGTTTAAATAATGTAACTATAATTATGTTATAGTTACGTTATTTAAAGAAATTATATTGACTTTAGAAACATCTTTAGTAAAATCTTTTAAATAATTTTGGAATGTAACATTATGTTATGTTATGACAAGTTTTAGGTTGACAGCCTTAGGTTGGCATAATGGTCTGTTGGGATTGAAGAACTGACAGCTATAGTGTCATTTGGTTTAGGCTTTTGTCAACTGCTATAATTAAATATTCACCACATATTTTTGTTTTTATGACTCTGCGTCTGTTATTTATGCATATTTTATTCATAAATATGATATGCATATTTCTCTCAAATAATTGTTCCCATATATAACAGTAGTATCAGCCATATTGAATTCTTCCATGCAAAATTTTATTAATGTCATTTTCTGAGACCAGTAATAAATGTGTCTGATGGCAGTAACAAATACCAAAAATCTGCCAACTCCTGAAATCCGTATTACCTCTCAAAATATAAACATTCAATTGATAAGTTTCAGAAACTGCGACAAGGAGATTGAAATACTGAAGAAAAAATATTTATCCAATAATGATGTCATAGTTACTGAATAATAATGATTCTATGTTAGGGGCAGAAAAAAATCTTAGCCCAGAAGAGGTTTTTAATATGGATGATGTGTTCAGATGAGCCAACACTGATATATCAGATGACCTGATGATGAAATCATTGACTCTGTTTTGAACTCGCCACAGCAAGAAAATGATTCTGACACCGAGGCAGATAGTGAATTTGATAGGAGTGAGAAAATATTTTTAATGTGGGTTTGGAACATGTTGAAGATACCTAAAATGTTTAGAACAACAGAGCTATGTCACAGAGCAGAGCAAAAAATTATGACTGTATAGAATTTACACCAAAAAAAAAAATTTACTCTAGAGCACCCTAAAGTTTTTAAAACAAACCTCTATCAGAAAAGTGTTTGAAACATGTAAAAAAAAATGAAATGTATAAATTATTAAATGCTTATTTATATGGATAATAAATATATATGGGATATTAAATGCTTTATTAATATCCCTTATTGTTATATGTTCTTAATGCTCTAAAATATTCCTGTAATCACTAATATAAATGAATAATATAATATATATAATAATTTAATGCATGTAATAAAAATATTATTGCATATCATAATTTAATGAATTGTATCTAATATGCCTTTTATTTATTTTGTACTTTTAGTTTGAATATTATGTTTTATCTTTTCTGTCCTAAAATCCGCACAACCTATGGTCCCAAGCATACATTGTGGATTTCTGGACTTCTACTGTATTGCCAATTTGCATTCCTACTAATTCCATGTCTTTTGAACATTGCCATGTGCTTTTCAGTTGACTCAAAAAAAATTTTCATTTCATGCAAACTGGAACATTGCCAGTTATTCAGCAGTATATTATACTATTGTAAGAAACTAATCCCATCACTTTCATTATTTGGTATATTCCATAGAACCCATAATCAAACTTTAAACTTCGAGGGGAAATAACTGTGGCTTATAGTTAATAGTGATTAATTAATTAGTGATGCCAAAGTTGGCAACTAATAGCTTCCCTACCCCCATGGATTTTGCCTTTTTCTCTGCTGACATCTAAGTTCCAGTTCCCCAAGCTCACTTATGTTTCTGTATTTTAATTTTCTGTGCACTGAAATGGTCCTGGCATAGTTTTGTCTGCATTGACATCAGAAAAAGGCAGGTATCTTGCATATTAATTTCCTTTTGGTATTCGTGCTTAAAAAATAATTAGTTCTTTCTGATCTAAATATTTAAAAGCACTATATAGTTCCATTAGACAAAAATGAATTTTTATGTTTATTGCAAAATAGTAAATAATAACTAGCCAATCACATTGTAAGATCTTATTCTCTTTCATAGAAGCAAATGAAGTAAACAGCTGCTTAATAATATCTCTCAATTTAAAAAGAGGGGGGAGAACAACAACATAAAATTAAGTGTTATGAGATAGTACAATAAAACTGATTTGGGCAGGGATGCTGACCCATAAGCAAAAGTATTGTGTACTTCTTAATTAGGTGTGAAGGCAGAATTGCAATCCTTTTCCTCAGTTAAGTCTGTGTTTAGTTAGTAAGAATATAAGCTAGTTTCATCTAAATTCATTTTTCTTTTTCAAATTAGAATAGAGTGTTTTATTATGACTGAATTCAACTTGATTTTGCAAAAATTCGGTCTTGGAGAGTTTTGTACCAGACATTTAGCACAATTTAATCAGCATAATCTTTTTATTTTTCTAATGCAGCTTATGTAAGATATCTAATATTAATGAAAATACTTAATAAGAATGAAATGTAGAATTATAGCTAAGTTTAAAATATGAGAACTTTTAGTACTTTCTGCCTTTCCTAATTTCTTCTCATTAAATAAGAATTCATAGAAAATAGTTGAATTTTTTTAAAAATTAATCAAACCATGTATAGTTTAAAAAATTTAAATTAGAAGACATGAGAACATAGAAGAAAACGAAAAAGGCTTCATATAAAGTTTTCTTTTGTGAAAAATTCTTCTGAATCTGATAATTAAAACTAAAGAAAAGTTTAGTAGTTACAAAACTGAAGTATCTGGAGTTGTTATTTTACATAAAAAAATATTATTAGTCAGTTGCATAGAGGATGATTTTTTTAAATATTTGCTAGTTTTTAACTAGCATTCATATTATTTTCATAATTTTATCATCTGTCTAGCAGTTTAAAAAGCAAGTTGGAAAAGTGTAATTCAGTTATGACCAGCACCATATTCAGATTGCAGCTAACTATATATTATTTAAAATTTAAAAAACTGATATGCAAATTGTACTGCACATAAAATTTTGTCTTTGTACTTCCTTGAATGACGTAAAAAGGAAGTATTGTAATCGCAAAAAATTTCAGGTATCATATTTCAATGAAAATATCCATTTTGGCAGCTATTGAATGCAATTTAAGGATGTTTTTGCAAGACATCCATACATAAAAACAAAATAAAGGACTCTTTTTCCTCAAAAAAATCATAAAACTGATTTAAAATAGATTCTGAAGAGATTTTTCCGTGGCGTCTGTGCATACGTGTGTATGTATCTCACATAACTCAAAAATGAATAGCCTCGGAACATTGAGATTTTGTGTATAGTACTCCTATAGCATGTAGATGTGCACCTCCCTTAGCAGTCGGCCACACCAAAAGTATGTAAATGTATATATATATCCACTCTGTTACTCGGCTCAGTGAGCTCAGATTTTTTTTCTTATATGTTGGTAAATTGTGCATTTTTTGCTTTAAAAATGATTGAATTATGTTGTTCTTATCTTCTGGGTAAGGTTTTTTATGCCTTTAGTAAATCTGCATGCAATATTTGTAGAATTATCAACAATTTAAAAGTTGTTTAAGTAGGGTAAGCCTAATTATTTTTACGAAAGCAGCCATATTTGTTTACATTTGAAACTTAGTAGAATAGTGGATTTGTTGCCAATCTAGAGAAACTAAGTTTCACAACAACGCAGATAACGTATTCTTTTATTATTGGGAATTAAGTCATTCTTAATCCATTCTGGAATTTATTCGAGGAAATAAGTGTTTAAGATTTACTTCGTAATTTTTAATATAGATATTTTGAGTTTTTATGTATTTTTGCCTTGTCACAAAGTGAAAACTGAATTAATTGAATGAAAAATACTAAATCGTCTGTGAAAAACTTCTCTCTTTTTTTTTTTAATGTCTTTTACACATCGTTTTAGATTTATTATAGTATATATGTAGCAACGATTAGATGATTCTTCAGATGATATACATAATTTTTGTGCATTCTGAGTTATAAAATGAATGAAATATATATGCTTTAGAAATTTCTCACTTTGAAAAAAGGGATTGAATTTCTGTTGTATATGACTTCTACTGTAAGACAATTTCTTATTTTAGGAAGAGAAAATAAGTAGTATAAGAAGTGAAATAAAGAAGCTTCGTCTTGAATTTCAGGTATCCATTTTTTTTTTAAACTCTTCTAAAAAAAGGGTGGATTTATAATTATTGATTAACTCCTTCTTTCACTATCACTGGCTGAAAGATGTGTATTTTTTGTGCTTGCTTGTGATATTACTGTATTAAATCTTTTGGGCAGTTACACTTAATAGTGCAAAACCATTTTTATACATCATAGATAGAAAATGTTTCAATGTTCAAATCTTTTTTAGAAAACTAAGTTTTGTAAATGATTATTATAATGAAGTTTGAGTAATTTTAGGAACTTTTGCGACTTTTACTAGCATCCACATGGTTAATTTTTAAATAAGACGTTCTTTATTCCATTTGTACATATTTGTGCATTGTATGAATCAAATGATGATTCTTTTAGATAGTGATTATAACATTTGTATCCATCAGTGATTCTGAAACATTGGATTTAATAATAGGATTTTTAAGTTTATAATATGAATTTTTACACATTGTTATAGTTCATAATAATATTTCTTGATATTATCTGTAGAAATTTGTCAAGCACTGGAAGTATTAGGGATCACTATCTTTTTATGAAGATGTGAGAGTGTTTAAGTCTGAAATCTCTTCATGTTAACTTACTCATGAATTCTGGTGATATTTTGCATTAGTTTATATTTCGTTTAAAAATTTTAAAAAATTGTTACATATTTTAAAACTTAATTGTTATTTAATTTCTCTAATAAAAAAGTACTTATAGGGTGGTTTTCTTAAAAACCAAGCAGTTCTCAAGGAGTTTCATGGAAGTCATATGTAAACAATTGTAATGTCTTAACTTGATGAACTGTGTTAAAAGTTTATCAGTTTAATTCATTTTCCTTTTCTTTCTTTGTTTGCTAAAGTGTGCAAATCCTCTAAATTCTTTAAAATATACAATTAGATATTTGGTAATTAAAAACTGTTACCTTCTTTCTGTATACATAATTTATTTATGTATGTTTTTCAAACTTATTCTTTTCCTCCAGTAAAAAAGTAAAAGGTAAATCTGATGTATGAGCACTGTGGACAGAGATCATGTTTGGAAATCCAGTGAGTAGGAGGTTTCACTTTTGAAAAAGTTACTTTCACACATTATATACTTTTTGCAGAAATGTACTTACTTTTCAAGTACAAGTTACGAACCATTTTCTGATAATTGATATGAAATAGTGTATGCAGCAGCTTTCACTTCTTGAACTTCCTTCTTTTCATTCTTTGTCATGCGCTGGCAAAGTACAGAAATTACAAGAACTGCAAGGTCTGGCCTGTTTGAAGGAAGGTCTAAATTTTCCAGATAAATTTTTTTCAAAGTTTCCGGAGCATTTTGTAACTTTGTGGTCTAGCATTACCCCCACATTGCAGTTGTTTTTACACTTAAACCCTTGATATACAAATAAAATCCATGTCCGAAAAATAACATTTAATTTGAACACTCGTGTCCTAGCCTAGAAACAGAACATTTTATTTTTCAAATTTACATTGCCAATAACAGTAATAATATACTGCATGGCGTTTGCTGAAGACATTCTTGATGTCTCCCAGACGCCATTGTATGTCAAGGGGTTAAAAAACATTTGCACTATAATCTGCATTTACAGTATGTTTCTCTGGAACCGAATGCAGCAGTACTATTCCATTAGTATTTAAAAAAATAATATTAACTTCTATGAGAAGCCTGAAACCCAGTTTTCCTTGGAAGTTAATGAATCACTGTTTGCATATGTTGAATTACTGATTTGGAATCATAATATCTGATCTAGACTTTTCAGTAGCAATTATTCTTTGTCACTCATCTTGCAAAGATATAAGACTTCAGATACTTCTGAACAATTTCACATAATTTTGCTATGCCACCATAAGTTTAGCTGATACTTAAGGCTTCAATAAATGTTTTTCTCATTGTTTACATATGAGTACTCACGTCTTGACTGTTCCTGCACATTCCATTTGCCTTTTGTAAAATACTTCCACCACTTGAGTACAGTCAATCTATCGTTTCTTTTTCTTTTTTTTTCTAAGCTTAAAGGGGCAATTTGCCCAGAAGGGCTATTAATTTCGCTTTATCATTTTGCGTCGTTTCACTTTTCAAATTGTTGCCACCAAATATTAGAGCCCTGCATTATATTTAAAGAAATTAAATAATAAAGAATCTTCATAAATCTATGTATGTTTTTCTCACTGTGAAAAATCAGCGCTACCTAGACACATCAAATTTTGAATAACGTAGTCTTTCATTTGAATATGGGCATCTGGAAGCCCAAATTTGGAATTTGTTTTATAATCTATTTCATATTTTGTCAACCTTAAAAAATTTTTGATTAACAAACTCAACGATTTCAAAGTGAGCAATGACAACACTGTACGAAAAAAACATTTTAATCTCTGGTACAGGAGATTGTCTATCCAAAATTCTAAAGATGTGCTCTTTTAAATATTTTGTGATATTGAAATTTTATGGTTTAGGTGTAAAGAACCTGAAATTTAACTCTTTGAATACCATAACGCCTAGACACGGCTTTTCATTCAAATGACCACAACCGCCCCAAATGGCCGAAATTCTGATGATGTTTTTCTTCCCTTCCCTAAGATATGCAGTAGCAGGTGCAGTTTTCCCAAATTTATTGTATCAGTTTATTGCAGGCAACTTGTCCTAAAAGGATTTATTTTTGGCTTCTTATCTTTATTTGTTAGAAGTAGAAAGGATGTTATTTCAAATCTTTACTCTTCTTTTTGCGTTAATAGAATGGGGAGGGGAGGAAACTGCTGTGACCCTCAAAAACCATTTCAGGAGGTTCGATATTTTAACATACAGGTTAGCGAAGGCTTCAGTTTTCAAAGAGTTAACAAGTAAAGGTAACTCACAAAATGTTAAAAAACGCCCCTTTGTCCATAATGTAAAATCTGAAAGCTTTCAGTTTTTTTTTTAACTAAGCATTAGTTTGATAATCTTAAAATGTTTCTTGGCCACTTTCACATGCCTTGACTAATGATAACTCAATAGTGATCCTTCACATATTCCATTGTAATCCATGCTGCACTTCAGTTTTGATAATGAAACAGAAAAAAAAGAAAAGAAACAATTGTCCTTTAATTGTTTCTCATGTTAACAAACTATGGCAGAGACTATCTTCTGTGTAATATTATCAGTGCATTTCTAGAACATAGCCCATAGGAAACCTGTGTTCCTGATTAATGAAATATCGGCATAAATGTGCCTTTCAACAAATTAGTGTAATAAGAGAGAAGGTCATATTATTTTATATATTAAAATTGTGGTTATTATTATGATATAATAGGTCTCTCAACAACAGCAGAAAATTTTAATTTTAAATAAAACTTTTTTTTTTCTTTGAGAAAGTAACAAAATTTTGATTTAATCTTAAAGTATGCATACAGGAGTTATCTATGAAACAACACATCTGTTAAATACCCTCTTCAGCTTTGTTGGTACATTAATGTTCTTTTGATGAAAGTTTCAATAACTGTTTGGCAGAACTGTGGCTGGATTGCAGTGATACAATGTCTAATCTCCTCCTTCAAGGTTTGGTTGGTTGTGTGTAGATTGGTATAAATGTTTGACCTCAGTACATTAATGTTCTTTTGATGAAATTTTCAATCACCGTTTGGCAGAACTGTGTCTGGATTGCAGTGATACAGTATCTTAATCTCCTCCTTCAAGGTTTGGTTGGTTGTGGGTAGATTGGCATAAATGTTTGACCTCAAGAAACCAAGAGAAAGAAGTCCAGAGGCATTAAATCTCGTGATTTAGGTGACTAATTCTGGTCACTCAAGCAGAAGATTACATGACCAGGGAATGTCTTGTGCAATAATACTGCTGTTTCACATGATGTGTGGCAAGTAGCATCCTCCTGTAGGAAACGCATATCTTCAAAATCCATACCATCCATTTGAGGCACAAGAAACTGGGTTATCATCAGGGATGTGGAGTTGGTGAGGAAAATGACAGACTCCAGCTCTGACTACTGGAATTTTAAAGACTCCAACTCCCTCATATGTGTGTAAACATATACACATGCATTACAGCGTATGTTTTTTTAATATATGAATTATTATGAAATGGAAAAACTGGCATTAGTAATTTCTAAGAAAGAGTATAGCTTTGGGAAAATCTTCTTTGTTAGAAGACCATAGATCTGATTTGATAAACTTCAGAGCTTTCTTCATTTCTTTCCACAGCTAACTTCATGAGGAAAAGCTTTTTACTGTTAGAGCTACTTCTTTTAACTTTTCAGGATAGATTTGTGTAAGTTCTAAAAGAGGTATCTTGCAAGAGCGATCATATTTCTCTTATTTCTTCAAGGGCTGTTTAGAAATTTTGTTTGTATTTTTTTATTTTTATTTCTAAATTCTCTTGGTTCTTTATTTTCATTCCCTTTGCCTTAGCCTTTTCAATATTATCCAAATATTTCTCAAAATCTAATTCATCAGTGGAAGAGGATGATAGAGGCTTAAGTTGCAATGCCTTCAGTCTAACTGTCATGATTTGAATATTCCAGTTCTGAGAATAATTTCATTCTTAGTGAAAGTTCATAGATGGCTTCCTTTGCCTTTTTAATTTGTTCGTCATACAACAAAATTCGGTGGTTTGGATCTACATATATTGAACCCGGCAAGATCTCGTTGTCTAGTTTCTCTTTTCTTCAGTGAGGAAATGCTTCCTTCTACAGCAAGCCATCCCATTTTAGAAAGAACAAACATCACATTTTTCCATTCTCACAGAAACAAGCCTCCTGTTAATGCTTCAGACTGTAGCTCTTTTCTGGCTGTATGCAGTGTAGAAAGAAGAGTTTCCAATTCTGCAAGATCATTCCACAGTCTTTCTGTTAGTGAAACATTAGGATTTTCTACATCTTTTAAAAATGTTCTTATTTCTAACACCTCTTTATCATCAAATAATGTACTTCCCCATCAAGTTGCTTGATCAATAATTGCTCCTTTTTTTGCTTGCCTCCTAAGAATGGGAGTCCTTGCTGCTTATTGCTTCTTGCCTAAATTTTTAACAATGAGATTTGTAACATTTGTTGTGAATTATGCTACAGTAATACCATCTATGAGCTGAAAAAGTAACTAAATGAATCAGTTTAACCTTCTAAAACCGGGCTAAAATTCTCATAATATAACCTTTAGGACGGCGCGATCCAAAACAGTTTTTCCCCCTCCTTTACTGTTCCCTAATGAGAAAAGTCGTTAGGGTGGCCATTTGTCCCCTCCATAGATGCAGTAAAATTTACATGTTTGTCGCACTCTGGACAATAGTCTAGAATAGGTTACTATATTTGCGACTTTTTCGAGATTTATTTTGATTTAATTTAAACTAAACTACATTTATTTATTAAGAGCAAAATGTATAAAATGTTTATAATGTGTAAAATGTTTTACTATTTCGGATCAATCTCGGTAATAATTTGTGAATTTTTTGCCTTTGTTCTAGTTAATAGAAATTGTTCTTTCTCTTTTGAAATCTTTGTTCTAGTTAATTTGTTCTAGTTAATAGAAATTAAAAAAAGAAAACACAGAACATGACAAAATATAACAAACTTGAACTAGCTTTATATGCCTGCAGGTCGGAATGCAATATTTGATAATTTATTTTCATTGATAAAATAACAGTAATGAATAATGTAATGAAATAATAATGATGAATTCATTAATAAAATTAATTACTATTAGATGATTAGAATATAATTTATTACTCTTATATTTTGAGATCAACTTATAGCAATAATAAAGATTTAAAACTGGTGGGGTTTTTTTTAATAATTCCGTTATTGTAATATAAAAAAGAGAATCAGAAATATATTAGTTGTGTTTGATTATTTAACTTTAACGAATATTACTTTGGACTATCGGGCAGAGGAGGTAGGTATATCTGTAGACAGAATTTCTTTATAAAACTGGATTTTGTTTACGTTAATAGGGAAAAAATTCTCCGAATACCCGTATAAGCAATCCATTTTATATCTGCAGTGTGAAGTGAAGTCTGATGAGATAATTTCTTAAATCTTTGCATTTTCGTGGTATCCGTTGAAAGAGAGAGAGAGAGAGAGCACTTTTAGGCGTCTTTTTAATATTTGTTGAAGAGAATTTTAAGGTACGATTTAAAATTTTAGAAAATATAAATTTATCAAAAGTACTTTTCAGAACAGTTTTAAATGTTTATAAAGAATTCTACGTCAATTTTCTTTCATAGGCGGATTTTGTTCAAAACCATCGTTATATCCAAAGTTTGATTTTTCCTTGATTTTAAATGAAATGGATATACATATGTTCTACACAACAAATTTTCTAATTTATTTTAAAAAGATTAATTTTTCATGCTTTCAAAAGGGTGTTGACATTTACAGTGTAGGAAATATGTTTTTTAAATTTCTTACAGTGATCAAAACAATTACCCAGGAATATTTTCAAAGCAAAATTAAGAAAATTGTTTCTGACAAATTTTTCATAAAGTATCCTCTTGTGTATCTTTTTGTTAATGTGCGAAGAATAAGAATGATGAACGGAGCAAAATAAATGCATGAGAAATAACTTCAAAGTGTTGTAATTCCATGTGAAACTGTAAAATGAAACATTGAAAATTCCATGTAAAACCGTAATATGAAACATTGGAGAAAACTACAATACAGTTTATTCACAAACAATCACCTAAAATGTCTAATTTACGTACTGCCAAGTGATAAACATAGGTTAGCAAATTAAATCAGTTATTTCAATAATTTTTCTTAATCTATTTTTTACGGGCCTACCAGCGGCAAGCGCTAAATTGGCTGAACACTGGTAGTTTTCTCGGGTTCGAATCACAGCGAACAGGTTGGCTTTTCATGGTTTTTGTCGTAACGTCGCTATAAGCCAGCTTTACTCAGCAAGTCCTCGATGAAGGCATCCCTCCTCTTATACAGATAGCTGTCGAGTGCTTTTGTGTAATCCAGTGAACGAATCAAATCAGGTCAATCAAATCTCGGAGAACAGGCTTGTTACATATGGATTTTTCCATTTTATTTACTTAACAATGAATGAAAATCACAAAAGGATAAATGAGAGAAAATTGCATGCATAATAGTAGAAGTTTGAACGCAGTTAACACTGCTGAACAGTTTTATGATCTATCTCGGCAGCAAGAAAGGCCAAAGTAACATCTTAGTAGATTTAAGCCTCAAGTGTAAAACAGGCCCTAAAAAAGTAGTTTTGCCTACTTTGTAAAAGGAGCTTTAGAAACATTAAATCTCGAACAGAGCACAAGATCTCTGAAATTTGAAACATAACATAAAAATATATGCATCTGGCAGTGAATGTTATTAGCCAGGTGAAAAACACTTTTATTTATTTATGGGGTTTATTATAACAAAGAAATGCTTATTGCTTACTCGATTTTGACAAAGCAAGCTAAGATTAATTTTTAGAGTCATTAGGTTATTTTGATGCTGGAAAAATGAAGAATGCCTTCCTCGGGACTCGAACCCGAACCTCTCGAAATGCGCGCCGAGTATGCTGACCATTACACCGCAAAGCCATGCTGGAAGGAGGGAGAAAATACCTGATATACTCCCCCTTTTAAAGGGCGACAGGGGATTAGGGAACCCAATCGCCAAATCGTGGTGCTGAAGAATCATCATTCACCACCCTTTAGTTCGTGCGCCACTGTAGAGTCATTAGGTTATTTTTTGAAGCAGAAGACAAGAAAAAATTAGCAGCGCTTTCTCCGGCACTAGAATCTGGATCACTCAAAATATGCACCAAGTCTGCTTACCGTTACACCATGAAAGCATGCCGAAAGGAGGGAGAAAATACTTTATAAGTTGCCTGAAAATAGGGATATAAACTATAAACTTGTTTATAAGCTGTTTTTAAACGATCAAAAACGTTTCGAATTTTCCACAGTCTGTCATAATTCATAATTTTATCTGGTTTTTCTTTATTGTTTTCAAAATGCAAAAATTTTAAAATCATTAAAAATCTGTCTCTTGACATTATCTTACGAAAAATTGGTGTGTCGGTTAAATCATCCGTGGACCAATAATCTCGAATAGCTGTCCTTTTCAACATGTCCCATGAGTAAGACTAATCCAAGAAATTTCTGAAGCTCATCAGATGTAACTGGCGTCCAGTCGCTTTTATGCTTTCGTGTTCCGCTTATATCTGGCCGCAACTCTAAGATTTGAGAAGCATAATGATTAGTTTCTCTGGTTAACATTTTAAACAATTAATCTGAAAAGTATAATTTAAAAAAATCAGCAGCAAGATGAGTTTCCGAAAATTCACTCTTTATACCAGGTTTACCAGTAAAGGTCAATAAGTTAGCTTTGTCATGCTCAGTTGGCTGTCTCCATTCAAATAAATTACTAGCGTTGCTTTTGAAATCATCGGCAACTCTATCTTCATTAAAAGATTGATTAAAACATACTTCTTCTGTATCTGAACATTCCGAATCTGTATCAGCAAAAGTTTCCTCTTCTAAATCTCTTAGCAAGTTATTAATTTCGTCCTGATTGAGACCTTTGAAACGAGGTGCCATTATAAAAACTGAATAAGAGCGCGAGCTACACAGAAATCACGAGAAAAAGCTCTAATGTTTGAAAGAGAGATATCATCTGTTTTATTTTCAAGTACATTGGCGGGAGACGAAACGTACGGTCTTCGCCAAAATGTCGCCAACCAGATAATAAACGTTAAACAATGCATAGCCAGCAGCTGCTCTGACCAGGGAACTGGACCCCCCCAGAGATTCTTAAGAAAGGCAGTTACTTTAAATGGGGAACAGAAAGCTTGGTACGACAGCTGTACCATAGCCGTCTTGAAAGCAAGTAAATTTTGCGGTACAACAGTTGTACCGCCGGCTTTAGAAAGTTAATGAATAATAGCAAATATCACAACCATCCTCATCCTCCTCCCTAATATTTATTTATTGATATGTCAATCAAATGGAAAATAACTAAATATTATTCATGTATATAGTCCATAAATAAAAAGAACTCAGTTTGCTATTAATTTTTTTTCAATTCATTTTAATTTGATTTCCAATTGAAACTGTCAACAAAAACTGGAGTCGGAGTCGACGTGTTTTTAGCGACTCCAGCTCCAACTCTTTTTTTCCAAAAATCTGCCTTATTCCAACTCCACAGCCCTGGTTATCGTGTCCCAGTACCATTTGCCATTGAGCGTTTGTGTGTTCCTAGCACTTTCTTTGAAAGAATATGGTCAGATACTGCCTCCAGCCCAAAATCCATTCCAAACAATGATACATTTGGGATGCATTTACTTCTCATGAAATATGAATGGGTTTTCATCATTCCAAATGCAGCAATTTCTCTTGTCTATGAAGCTAGCAGCATGAAAATGGGCCACATAGTGAAGATGATGATGTTTGAAAACTAGACATTCATTGACTCAATTGTCGAACTCTATTTGCTGTGCATGATTTGTAGGCTTAAGTTGTTGAGGCAGGTGAATTTTATAAGCATGAAAATAAAATATTTTGTGAGATTATGCTACATAATGTATCTTGAAATGATCAGTTCTTAAGCACAATACTGAATGAATGTTCCCTGACACATGACCGCATTCTCATGAACATCTGTGATCTTTTCTCTTGAACAACCTAGACAAGCACATGCCATTCGTCTAACATCAGTAATCAAACTGGTTTCCTCAAATTTTTCAATTATTCACTTCACAGTTAATGCACTTGGAACATTTTGTTTACCAAAAATTGGATGCAATTTGCAAATCATGGCAGTAAAAGTTTCACCATTTTTTTAAATAACATATAACACTGACAATGCATTGTTGTGTCAAGCAGCCCATTTTTAATAATAATAGTGTCTATTTACCCTTGGTTAATTGGAAGTTGACTGTATGCAGCTGGGTCATAAAAAATCACAAATATATAACATTAGTTACAGCATGATATATTCCATTGATCGAGTTTTACTATCTTTTGTTCGTTCTTCAAACAATAATGATTTAAATGAGGTTACAGTTAACTTCCAGGGTATCACACATGTTCCAGTATGCTCAACATTCGTTACACCATTTAGATTTTCAGTGTTATAAGGAACAGTGTTATATGTTTAGAACATGGGTGTCTAAACTATGACCGTTTGAGGGTCGCATTGCAAAGAAAAAAATTTGCGGGGCTGCACATACAATATTTTTTAACAAATAGAAATAAAAATTAGCTCTATGTCGTTTTACTAAAATTAATTAATTTCTTTTTGTTATTATTTTTCTAATTTGAATGAGATATGTATAGGTGCACAAATATAGATTCTGCCAAAAGCTGAAGACATTAATAAAGCATGATTGTGAAAATTAGGATATTTATTGCAGGGCAGGTAATCTTTATGAAGCTCCAGTAAAGAAACATTTTCAAATTTTTCTTTCAGTTGAATGCCACTTTTCAGTTCAATGCATTCCATTTGAAGGTAATTATTTCCAGAGAAAATGAGGTAGAAAATATGTTGAAATACTCTTCATTTTTTCAAAAATCTTGGAAACCTACTTTCAGACTCTTGAATTAAATCAAAAATTAATGCAGCATATTTTGTGCAACTCACAAGTTTATGTGCAGCCAAAGTGCTGAAATGTGTCAAATCTTTTACTTCTATTTGATTGTGCCAAAATTTTAACTTTCTTTCAAATGCTGTTATTGTTTAGAACATATTATTAATAAGTTGATTTTTTCATTGAAATCTCAAATTTAAATCATTCAAATGCTCTGTTAAGTCTACTAAAAAAGCTAAATCTAAAACCCAATCTTCGTCTTCAAATTCAGTCACAGGTTCCCCTTCCATCTCACTTCTGTATAATAAATAACGTCTGTGAATTCAGTGCCGATTACCTTAAGAAAATCTTGAAATTGCCTATGATTAAATGCTTTTTCTGTTATAAAGTTAATGGTTTTTATAACAATGCTTAATACACTTTCCATTTTTAAAAATTTTCCACATAAATTGCTCGGATGTACACTGCGAAAAACAAAATAGCACAGTTCGTTATCTCCTGTTCTACTGGGCCGATTGACAAAATTCAAATTGCGTTTTTCATGTCTCAAAAGCGCGACTTAGGCTATGTATTAGATTTATGTATAGCATTGTTCTAATATAGGTATTTTAAATCAAAATCTGACTTTTTCTGAAATGAGATGCCAAATTTTCCCCATATTTTGATTCTACGACTCAAATTATGCCAAAATACCAAATTTTGTAAAAATTGCATGAATAGTTTTTAATAATTAGCTCTCAAAATTCTAGCTCCTCAGTGTTAATTGAATTTGATATATATTTATTAATATCTTTTTTTTATTAAACTTACTTGATTACTTCTTTCACATTTCGAAATTAAGGTTCATTCCAAATAAAATTTGCCCATTTTTTATGATTTATTTAAATTTAAAAAATTTTTTTTTTAATTTTAAAATTTTAATTTCCATCTTAAAATTTCCATCTTAAAATAGATTTATTTCTAAGCATACCTGCAAAAAATTAGACTTTTATTTTCAAAATTTTCTAAGACATACGTGAATTTATATATTTGCACGCTTTGAAATTTGGCATGTTTCTTAAAAGCAAAAATAACACAAATGTGGTTTATGCACTTTGTTAAAATTATTTGAAAATATGAATAACTTTGTTAAAATTATTTGAAAATATGAATAACTTCTCCCCCCCCCTCGTCTGCAATGAAAAAAAGAAAAGGAAAATAGGTTACTATAAATTAAAAAGTTCGCCAAATAAATTATTCTTGGTGAAAACTGAAAAAATATGCCAAGATAAATTCTTGAATTTTTCCGTAAGTTTCTCACCAAATTTTACAAAATTTAATATTTAGGCATAATTTTAGTCGTTGAATCGAAATATGGAAAAAAAAGGGCATGTCATTTTAGAAAAAGTCTGATTCTGTGTAAAAATATCAATGTTAGAATGATGCTGTGGAATATAAATCTGGAATATAAATGGATGGAATATAAATCTAATCCTAAGTCGCGCTTTCGAGACATGGAAAATGCAATTTGAATTTCATCAATTGGCCCAGTAGAATGAAAGATGTACCCCTGAACCAGTTTTTTTTTTTTTTTTTTTTTTTTTTGTACATATATAATACAATGATATGCCATTAAGATCATATTGTCGGCTTCATTATTAACCATTTTAATGAGTCCCTCATTTTTACCAACCATGGCAGGGGCACCATCGGTTATGATAGCTGATAAATTTTTCATAAATAAGGAAAACCTTTTCGTCATTTTTAATGCATTGAATAAATCTTCAGACTTGGTTGTGTCCTTTAACAATACTAAAGCAACCATTTCTTCTGTGATATTATAATGTTCACATATTTCTCTGATAAAGATTGCCAATTGTGCCATATCAGAAGTGTCAGTGCTTTCGTCCATGGCTAACGAATAAAATTTAAAATTAGCACATTTGCTTTTTAAAGACTTTGCAACTGAATTCCCCAGCTCTTCAATTCTTCTGGCTATAGTTTGGTGTGATAAACTGATTTAGAAAAATCCAACTTTTTTTCAAGGCAAATTATGTTTGCTGCATGCGCTCTTTTATAAATTTGCTATCAATAAAGGGTTTTGATTTTTCGGTATTAAACTTGCTATGGCATAACTTGTTTTTGCTATGTTATTATTTTGAATAGCTGTCTTTTTAAAAAAATTTTCTTCAGACAGTAGCCCTTTTTTTAGTTCTGTTATTTTATCTTTATGGCAAATGCCGAGATATACATCTTATTTTGCGGTATACTTCTGACTATAATGTCGTTTCAAATTGTAGTCTTTAAAAACTGTCACACAGTCCCTACAAATTAAGCAAAGTACTTTACTATTCTCAATAAAAAAGTGTTTCTCCATCCAGTTTTCATTAAAAAGGCTTTTTTCATCTTCAATTTTTCTTTTTTTATGTTCTGCTTGTTTTTTTTAATAACATGGAGGCCATCTAAAACAAAGTATATATTTTAATTTAATAAGCAAATATCCATAATGAATATGAATTATTCACACAGTTTTAAAAATTTGATATAAAAATTAGGAACATAAAACACAATGCAATATACTGCATACAAATATTGTAATTCGTCGAAAATTTATATACATATTTAAATTTTTTTTAAGTTTAACGACGTCAAAAAGACATTGACAATTAACGGTTGATTATTTTTGGAAATATAAAATCGAGTGGATACACACATAATTCAAAATGTAGATTCTTATGTGTGGTAAAATATACCACATGGAACAGTTTTAGGATATATTTAAATAGTTTATAAGTTGTGAACTTTTGTGAATTGCAAAAGTATAAATTGAACTACATGCTAACTAATTTGTACAGCTAATAATATTACTTATTATTACAACTTATAAACCTGAAATTCTGGTCTTGCAAATGACAAAGACAGTTCCCAGCAAGAATGAAAGAAGCAATAGACCCTTACAATGATATAAACCTGTAACATAGAGAAAATGTGGTATCCGTATTGAAAATAAGAGAAGTAAATTTACGCACTCTATTTTCACATAACCCATATTACGAGACGGATTTCACATCCCGTGGAAATCACGGGAGCCGTACATAGAGGATTTTAATACATCATGACATACTAAGGTGTTTTTATTTAAATTTTTGTTATTCTAAAATAAATGTCAATGAATCAATTATATATGAATCAAATTCAAACATTTATTTCTTTAATAAAAATGTGTAACTTTAAATACTTTTATAATTTGTCTTTGGGCTGCATTTTACAGGCCTTTGGGCTGCACTTAAGACACTCATGGTTTAGAACACAGTTACACCAGTGATAAGTATACTGTAACATTCACTATACTGTTTTAACTTCTATAGTTGAAATGAAATGCTGTTGGTTAGAGCATGCTATAAAGTTTTGCATTCTGATTTCAATTCAAGATCATTGAATCACATTCTAGCCAAATGGAAATGATCAGCTTGATAAACAATTGAGATTCCGTCTGTAATGAGCCAATAACATGTTATTGGCAAAAAGAGACTACCAGTGATTTGAAGTGCAGTGGGACGTTGATCTATCATTTTTCAATGGAATGGAGGAGAAAAAATTATTAGACTTGGAAAATGACTACAAGTAAGACACATAAATATCTAATTTTTATTAGGTTCACTAAAACTGTGCTAGATTAAAAAACTGTTTAAAGAAATAAAGAATTGCGCATTATTTTTTCCTTTTTAGCTGAGCTTTGCCTCATCTGAAAATAGAACTTTTTAAGGAAAACATTTTCATGTCCCATCACTTCCATTTTGTGTTTCATTTGTATATTAAGAGCTGATTTTTAATATTCTTAATTGCACAAATGAAATATAAAATGGAAGCCTGAATGTTTTAATTTTATTATTTCTTCATACATATGTTTTCTTTTATTATTTTTTTTAAGGATAACTACACATGTGAAAGTTTCATTAAGTTGCAGCTATACACTTGTACATCTTCAGTTGTAACCGCAGGATTAAAAAATGTGGGAAATACTGCTTTATTACTTATATTGTGTTTCTTTCTATAATCTATATAGCTATTAAATATTACTGTATTTTTATTTACTTATTGTAAAATTGTGCATGTGTCAAGAAAACTATATTCTTGCATTTAGCCCCTTGCAGAAGACTTGAAAAAGCTAGAAAAAGACCTAATTCAAAGATATGAAAAGTAAGTGATATTATAAAAATTTTAATTGTTTCATTATGAAATCTACTTTTAACTATATTCATTTTTGTAAATATCTTTCAGAATTGCTACATCTAAAACAGTTGAATCTTTAATTACTGAACACAAATTAAATTATGATTATCTGCATACAAAGCTTAAAAACGTTGAAAAGAAGTTAGAAGTTTTGGATACTGTGAAGAAATGTTGCGATGAAAAACTTAATCCAGCAGAAATTTTATCTTTAATTGAAAGCTATCTCATAGCTGCTTTAAAAAATGTAAGTAATTCATATTTTTAAATTCTGATGCTCTGTTTATAAACAGTTATTAAAATTTTTAGTGAAGTTGATTTTTTTAAAAATTTAAATCTAGAGATTGCTTTTTTTAGAAATCAGAACTGTACAGGCTGTTTGAGAAAGGTGATTGCTGGTTTTTATTTCCTTAAGTATGGATTCTAGATATGTATTTCTAATTCGAAGTTGCTCAAAGCAAAATCGACAATTTTATAAAAAGCTTTCATCACTGTAGTTGGGATGGTACTGTAAATATAAAATCTAACTTTTTATTTCTTATCAAACTTAAATCCCAATTAATAAGTAAAATACTCATTATGCTTTAATAAATTTCATACCAATACTCCCAAGATTCATGTGTGTATTTGAACTTGCGTAACATTTTAATGCTTTTTACTGACCAAAATTCAAGAATTTTCAACAATATTTTAGAGTGCCTGTACTGAAGTTGCTTATTTTAACAAAAGCAGTAATAAAATTTATACTGAAATAAAGTCTTTAAAAAATATATTATTATGTTGGAGGTAAATTTTTATCATTTTATTTGAAATGTTTATTTTAATGTTGAAGCATTAGAAAAGATATTAATTCTGACAAAGTATTTGTGAAGGAAAACAAATCTTCATATTATCATAAGCTTTGTAATGATAAAACCTAGTTAATAAGGTGATATTATTTTTCACGAGATGCTTGTTAATTCATAATTCATGCATGCTTAAAATACTATTTTTATCATTTCTAATGTAAATATGAGCTAGTTTTCCTTGGAAAATTTTTGTGCAGACATTGTTTTTCTAAAATTAGTCTTCATGGCTTGCTCTAATTAACTAAAGCAAAGATTTGAACCAAAAATACTAATAGATGTAGAAACAGTAAAGTCAGTAGGCTAATATGAGATAATAAGAAATAACCATGAGTTGTTTCAAAGTGTTTTGCATGGTAATAACTCTAATATACTTTGTGAGCAATGATATTGAGGGTCACAAGTATCTATAAAATATTCCAATAAAACCATATCACGTGAGGCCTGATATTGTCATGCCAGAACAACATGCTATGAGTTGGTAGATCTGGACATTTGTGATGAATTGATGATACCCTGTTGTCCGAAGCTTCAACATTATATCACAGTATGATACAGTAATCAAACCTGCAGATATGAATACCACATCATACCATCATCAGTATATGTTCAATCAGTATATGAAGATCAGATCTACTAAAAATCAGCATATGGATGTGTATGCTGTATGAAGAAAAGTTTAAAATACCTGCAAGTGTTTACAAAAGCTTGGATTTTTGTCAAAAAGATAAAGGCTAGTTTCAGATAAAATGCAAATATTAGAATGTTTTTATAATGATTGAATTAACTGTATTTTTTTATCTTCTTACATTATCCCCTTTTTTTAATCAGCTTTCATAAAAGGGTTGTCATTCCTGTAATATTTTGTTCTCTTATTCCTTTCATCAGTGTCTATAATTTTTATTTTAACTTTCATTTACATGTATCTTATGCACACAACATATTGATTTTTTATGAACACACATTTGTTCTCATTACAAATTTGCATTTATAATGAACAAATATTGAAGTTTTTATAATTTTAAAATGTTTATTTCATATCACTCAGTTGACATCTTCACTTTTTACTGCACAATAACTCCTTTTCGAAAACCCATTATTCTTTTAATAAAAATTAGAGTTGTTTTCTAAATAAAATGGAATAAATATGTTAGCTTTATAATAGTCTGTTTATAAAGCAAATATTTAATTTATTTAATTATTCCTGCCAAAAAATAAATATTATGAATCCCCCCTTTCTCAACAGCCTCTCTATCACTTTCTGCAGTAACGGTAGCCGTATTTTCTGGATTTAGAGCTATACTACAGATTTCACCATATGTTAATTGATTGAAGACTGGGGCATTGCCATCGCAATGAAAAACTTCCGTTTTATTCACTTATTATCACATCTCCATGTTTCTTCATAAATTTCATCAGGTGGAAAATTTTGCTTTGTTTGTGATATCTGATAAGCTTTGGATTCACAGCTCTTGTCATAGAGCTTGGCTATAGTATAGCTATAGTCTACTATAGACTTTTTGACGATATATAATAAGACAACTAAACACATTTTGTTCCACTAAATTTTGTCATGTTCCTATTGCATGCTGTCAAAGTTAAGTTTGAATTACATTACTTTAGTTATTTATTATACTTAGCCTATTTTCCGCACTTCCTTAAGGTTTGTCTGAGTCACGGATAAATAATTTCCCCATATACTTACGAATGCTAATATTTTGTGGCCTGGTTCAATTTCTGCAGCTCCTACATTCTGCTGCTAATTGCCGCTCTAAATTCTAAAAATTTTGTGCCTTCCTGAATTCTAAAGATTTTGCCATACCCTTATATTGTTACTTGGTGCTTCTCAAAATTCTAAAAATTTTGTCTCTTCGAAATTCTGCCACCCATTGCAGCCACATTAGATCTGTCACCAATCATGTGCTTATCTGAATAATAAATCTCTTATTTTCAATTCAAACAACCCTAAGTATAATCTTTTAGCCTATTAGTATCATTTACAAAACCAAACAAAAAAAGTTACCATGCTGTTTGTTGCTTGTGTTATTACTCAAGCTCCTATGTATTGATAGTTATGAGGTGATGAAAACAAAATATGATGAATGGTGATTCACCAGGTTGGCATCGAAGATATAAGTTATCTAGTAGATATAAAAATCAATGATGTTTCAATGTAGAATGTCTCGATTTGAGTTTTGTGAAACAAAAAGGTATCCATAGAGCCAAATTATTGATCATACAGATTTATGCTAATAAATAATTGTTTCTTCAATATGTAGGTATTTAATTTAGTGGCAAAGTGAAATTAAGCATTAGAACTGCCCACGTGTTTTATTATTATGAAATGTGCATGCATAAAACATGCATAGGAAAAAAAAAAAGTTGCTGGTGGTCCAGATTTTGGATCATTCTGGATATTGGCCATCAAAATTTCAGACACTGGAGTACAATGTAGTACTACATTTGTACTGCATTATAAAATGTATTAATTTTATTAGTTTATATTATTATAGAATGATAAATATTAAAAAAAAATTTTCTATTTTTATTTTTTAATTTGATTTAGTGAAAAAAAAATTCTTTTGAGAACTATTAAGTATATATTTCAAAGAAATTTTTCCTGAATAGCATACATTGTTAAGATATTGTGGAATTTTATTTGCATATTATGACTTAAAAATATTTTTCTTACAGATTAGTGATAGTAATACAAAAGAAAACTTCACTTATCAATTTTTCACAAATTGGCTCAATTCAAATTTTGTCAGTCAGGGAAAACTCTCTTCTGAAATTAAATCGGAAATAGAGAAACTTAGAGGAGATTACCAAGAAAAAATGAGTTCAGAAATAGATGTAACAAAAACAATAGAAACTGTTATTCACAAGTATGTAGAATCTCTGAAAACAAATTTAACTTTATTATATGATTCTCAAGGCTCTAGTCATCTATATGGAGAAATGTTTTCTATGGATGTTATAAAGAAATTAGTAAAAGAAGCTATTATGTTATATGATGCAGACAAAACTGGTTTAGTTGATTATGCTCTAGAATCTGGTGGTAAGTGTAATATATCTCTAATTATTTTCATTTCAAATTGTAATGAAGGCGTTTTCTGGCAGAACTATAAAAATTTTCTTATTATAGGTGGCAGTGTTCTGGGCACAAGATGCTCGGAAACATATGTTGAAAAAAATGGGAAATTCAGTATATTTGGTTTACCTCTTTGGACTAGCTACAACTCACCAAGAACAGCCATCCAGGTATCTTATACTACATCTTTATTAAACAATTGATTTATTGTCTTAACTTGGGTTATGTTATAATTCGTATATTTAACAGGCAAAATTTAAGGTTAGATTATCATTGATTTAAAAAAAAAAGGCATAATCTGAAAACATCTGATTACATTCTTAAGGTGTGAAACAAGAGTTTAGAATTTAAAACTACAAAATATAAAATTGCAGTGTAATGCTTGTGCTTGAAACCATTTTGAGGTAAATAGTTACAATAGGCCTCTTAATGGTTGTAGAATTATTAACTTATATCAATGCAGAAATATGAAAAATGTACAATAAACTCACCAAGATTTGAACACGGATTGCTAGTCAGATGCGCTCTCCATTTACACCATGAAATATTCAGTAAGGTGGGAAAAAATATCTTATAAGGTACATAACATCAAATCCTTAATTTAAAATGAGTTGTTTAAAATGGCAAATTTAAACTTGATTGTGATATTTCATCTTAAATGAAAGCTGCATAAGATTTTTACACGTATTTATAAAAGAAAAGACTTCATAATTCAAGCCATAGCTATGCATTTTTTCATTGGGCCATATTTTCAACAACACATGTTCCTTGCAAGCAAATTAAACAACAATTTCTATTTCACCAGGATATGAAATCCACGTAGTGGAAATAGTTCAGAAGTAAGAAAAACACTTTTTGCTTTTGAAAAAATGCTTTTGAAGTGATAGTTTGATGAGAGTCTTTCTTATCCATGAAGATCTATATAAGATCTTCTCTCAAAACATATCAAAATTTAGATCTGAACTTTATATGATTTTTAAAATTTGCAGAGTTACCAACTCTCCTGATTTTTGTGGGAGACTCCCTATTTCCCACCGTACTCTCGCTAACCCGAGTTACAACATACTTCTCTTAACTTCTTTCTCTTATTCTTACTAATGATTTTTTTTTTTTTTTTATGTAGCATCATTTAATACTTTGTTATTTGCACTCAAAAAACTGATTTTGGGTCTCTGAAAGTGCTTGGTTTTTCTCTAGATTACATATAAAAGAAATCCTAGCGTCTTTGGAATTACATATAAAAGTCATTTCATGAGACATTATGGTGAGTTTCTGCTTTGTGTATGAGAGCACATGTGTCCATAAACTTGATGTTTCACTTCTGCAATGAGCATCAAGCACCACTGTGGTTCATCTGGCATATATTAACCAGTGAGAAAAAAAGCAAGACTGCAGTTATTTCTTTTTTCTCACACTGCGCACTGTGACTTTCATGTGGTTCGAAAAATAGTTTAAGGAACTACAATCTCTTATCTTAGTTATTTGTGCAAAAAAGGTAAAATACTCATGTATGTGTCTAAAATCATATACTTATTATTTCATCAAGGAAGCATAATACATTTGTGATGTGCATTGCTTTGTCATTGCGATTTTTCAATTTCGCATAGTGGAAGGGCTGATGCTTACACAAAAACACAAGGAAACGTGAGTTGTATTGAAAAAAACTTAAAAATTAAATTTGTTCAAACAAAGGACCAAGAAGTTATTAATGCAGAATACCAGTTCTCTGCCTTTTTACTGGAGAACAATGTGCCACTGAATGCATGTGATTAAACTGAAACTTTATTTAGAAAAATGTTTCCCAGTAGCGAAATTGCAAAAATGTACTTTAATAATGTACGTTGTTAATGCTGATAATGTACGTTCAGTAATGTACGTTGTAATGTACGTAAATGTACGTTGTTAAAGAAATGGGTGAGAAAAATAAATCTTCAGTGCATTTAGTATGTGATTACATACTACATAAATTTCCAATTAACAATGAAATGATTTTATGTTCAAAGTTGCAGATGTTTCTGCTCTAATGAATGCATGTTTTTCCAGTACAATAGTTTTTAATAGATTTCTAGTTTTACTTTATTTAGTTTTGAAAGACAATAATATTGATGTTGTAACTGGTAAAACGCAATCACAATTGAGCAGTTTTCGATTAGAAAACCTAAATAAAGTTATAGAAACTGGGAGTTTAACTAAAATGTGCTGACAGAATTGCAAAGTACAGTGAACTGTCTCTGGTGATGTTGGCCACCCTGACAATGGATGCAGACAAAGCAATGCAGATCATGAGAGGATTTTCAATGTTGTTGCTAAAACAAGAACTAAATTTAGATCCAATATTAGTAATTACACATTAGAAAAACTTTTAGAAAAAGCAGACCTACGTGGCAATTTCTATGAACAAAATTACAAAGCTTCTTTCTTAATGAAAGCAAAATCTGCCACTGTTCTTAGTATTTATTTGAAAACTGATAAAAGTATTATTTTTCTATTAAAAGGTACAAATAATAAAAATGTTGTTGTTTTACAAGTATTTTTGGATTATGTGCATTTAAAAATTAGTAAATGAACTTTCAGATATTAGTTACTAATTAAAGTTAATTCATTATAAAAAATATATTTTCTTTCTATATATTTTATCATTCAAAAAATGTTTTTATCATTCAGAAAAATTCTCCTAATTTTTGAGTATTGTAGGTTGGCAAGTATGTATTTGATTAATAAGCTTCTCTTTCATTTACCTTTCTTGAGTGGAGAGTCTTTTTGGATTCTTTCACAGTTATTTGTATACTTTCATTATTTAGGTTCGTATAATTACATACTTTATTTTCATAAACTTCTGTTCATTAGAATTAAATCTAAACCTTTAAAGTATCCAAAAAAATATAGAGCAAAATCTCTGTTATTAAATAGTAGAAAATCTATGTTTGTACATCACATTGTGCAAAGATGGCACTTCACCTAGATCAACCAAGTTTTGTATCGCTATAGTCCTGCATCAAAGTCTGTGCACCTTGAAACCTGAATTTGATTTTTTTAACTTCATGTTTTATGTGAAGTTAATAAGGAATTTTTTATCAATTATCTCATTAATTTAAAAAAAAGTCTGTTAGCACTACCAGAAATAATACATTTTTATATTCCACTGACCAATCTGTTGCCGTTCAGCAAGGTGTAAGATATTTAGCCTTCAAATTTAATCAACAAACTGTGATTTGAAAATCAGTTTGTTGCCACCACCTAAAATAAAATACTTTTATTCTCTGCTGGCCAGTGTTACTATTTGGCAATGTATAAAATAATTTATAACTTTCAAACTAAGCATATAAAAGCTTTTCTTAATAATATTTTTTAAAACTTTTTTATCTGATTGATTTACACTTTTTTCATTCATGGTCCCTTTTTATCCTCGAGATCTCATATATTAAATATAAAATAAGTATTTTCCCATAAATAATTTATTTTTTGGTAAACATTATGTACATGAATAGTAGTTCTAGAGGTATACAAAAAATAATAACAAAGAAAAATCACATTTTAATGAGACAGATCTGCTTTTTTCTCTCTGTGTTACAAATTAGATTTCGATGCAATATTTGACATTGAACGATATTTGGATTAGATAGCTGAAAAAGTCACGTAAGTGTGTGGTACTGAATGCCAGAACATGTAATGCAATTTCAGAAATTACGGGATATTTAATTCTAGCTCTGATCCAGAATTCATCGAGGATATTTATGGAAATTCAAGTTTTGAGTCACTTGATAGTTCAAGAAATTCCTCTTAGACTTTATATGTGGCAGAAGATTAATCACATTAACATCAGTGAGAAATGGTTTCTGAATCCAAGTTATCATTTTGAAATTGAATTCGATATAAAGTATTTGCGAAGCTTTGTTTCGGTGGTTTTTTTTAACCCTGTTGTTAACCCTGTTTTTTAACCCTGTTTTGTTTCAGTGGTTTTTTTTTAATGGGACATATATGTCCCACTAAAAATTACTGCGGGGTTAAAAAGTATTTAGAATCTCCTGAATATTGGGGATCATCTTCCAATAGTTTGAAAACTAAGATGCCATTGTGCTCGTTGTACACAAATGAACATACCGAAAAGAATAAATATAAGTTCCCCAATGTGTGATGTTGGGTTGTGCAAAGAATGCTTTACCCTGTACCAAATTTTCCAGAATAATAGGTGTGTTTAGTCGATCACTACGTGTGGGACATGTATCCTACCATTAACTATGGCTGGAATGTGTCCCAACCTTTGGCTTGAAAACTGTTTGTCAAAAAAATCCCAAATGCTAAAATTTGCCTTATTTATGACATATTTTGTTCACTTGAATAGAAAAATGGCTATTTTTCTTTAATTCAAAGGGTTAAGTGATCTCTAATGATTTTTACAATTGAAGTTTTAGTTATTTTTTAAATTATAAAACTGCTGATAGTTGAAATCATTCCAATTACATCGTTTTCCACCCTGTTCTTCCAAATGTTAATCTTTTTAATATCACCTACAGTTTTATCACTGAAAGTAAATATATTGATATTTCTGTCTTAAATTAGCATATTGAGATAGTTTGAGTTTCTCAAAAATATCTGACAAATAGCATAGCTATAAAGCCATAAATAATTTTGAAAAAGAGCAGCAAGATCAGACTTTTGTTCAGTTAAAAATATAATTTCATCTTTTAACAAAATCTAATTTTAAACTTTGCCTTTGACCATACATCTTACTACTGCATACATTAATAAAGTTGTGTATATTCATAGTCCATAGTTTACAGAGATTTGAAAATATATGGCTGTTAAGTGGCTTGTATGGCTTAATATATGGCTTGTAATAAAGATTATAACTTTTGACAGGATTCTGAAGATCATTGTTCAAGTCCGTTGCTTTTTTTTTTTTTTTTTTTTTTTTTTTTTTTTTTTTCTGCAGGGGCCTGTCAATAGTTCAAGCAGTGTTTAAAAGTTACATGATCATTACCAGCTGCTTTAAAAAATGATTTAAAACCAATATTTTTGCCTATCATCCCTTTTGCACCATCCATGCTTATTCCATTGCAATTTTCCTTCTGAATCTTCAATTTTAAAAAATATGACAACTTTACAAGATATATTTCCCTCTTTTGTATATTCTTCCAAAGAACAACAAAATAACAATTCTTCATAAATGTATCTTACATAAACTTACAAATGATGTCTTTGAAATACCAATTGTTTCATCCAGTTGAATCCTAAATTTTGGGCTTTAGAATCCAGTATAATTACTCAAATTGGTTGTTGCTAATTTCAGAAATTATTTTGGCAACAATGTTATTTAACAAAGGAATTTTCTAAATTTCATTGCCATGTTTACTTTTGTGAACTATTTCTACAATTTTAATAGCAGAAGATAATACAAGATCTTCTTCAATGATATATGGCTTTTTTATTTTTAGAACTCAAAAATAAAATTTTGTGATGGGAATAAATATTTTTCAGTAACAGTCATAAATTTTGCAAAATATTGCTTCACTTTATGTGAAGATTTTAACATTTGTTTGGAGCACTCTTTACAAATGAGTTATATGAAAGACGCATGGTTTCGAGATACTTTTCTAATTTTGATGGTTCCATACTCTCCGTATTCTTATTACAAATTGAACATAGAGGCTGTTCATTGCTATCACAGTTGTTAAAAGTTAAGCCAAATTAGAGAAATATCTGATCATGTATTTTTTTTTTTTTTTTCATCTTTGATGCTTCTTTTTGATTACTAGATCTAGCTTAGAGAGACTTTGTAGCATTGCCATCTACATCACTCCCTTTGTTACTCAACCATTTATCCAAGTGTAACAAATATCTTATTTTGAAATATAAATAAAATGGCATTTCTTATAATAGTTATTCAAAATACATTCCATACATATTTGTTGCAATGAAACACAACAACTGAAAATGTAGGGGAAAAGTGTTATTATTACACTGGTCAAAGAAGCTCCAACCTTATTCTCCTCACCTAGGTGGCACAGGACATTGTGTAGTGTGTGTTTACTTTGATTCTGAAATAACTTACATGCTGAATTTGTAATACGACGCCACTATTATGATGAGCTTAATGGTATTTGTCAATATGTAAATCTTGCCTAGTATTGCAGTTTTACATTTGTGTTGTACTGAAAATGTAATATTGTATTTCCTTGTGTATTTTCTTCCTTTTTTTACTAATTTTATCATCTGAAAATTGAAAAGGGAAAATTATATGAAAAATTTAATTTACAATAGATGTGATTACAGTAAGAACATAACAAATAAATATAGTCATGGTTAAATTACAGGTAACTATCATAAAATTATTTCTTTAAAAGAAACCCACATTCCAATAAGAATACAATATTAACATTACAATATCTAATAAAATATCTTCATTTCTACTTTCCTGTAAGCTATCTCTTTCTTGTTGCTGTCTCTGCTGCACCTTAGTTCTCAAATCATCTATAAATAATTAGAGATGAATGGCAGCTGACTTAGCAAAATTGTAGATTGAATGTCAGTTAGTGTTTTCTTTTCTGTGATCAATCGGTACTTTTATTAGGCTGGCATAAAGTTCAACAGTTAGAAGGGAAAGGTTTGAGGAATCTTTACTGGTCATTTCCAAGACTTTGTTAATAAGAGAGGAAAAATTACGGAGTGATGGACGAATTGATTTTAAAATTTAGGGGAGCTCATTCTTTGAATACTTTAAAGAAATGGGGAAATTACATGAATATTTTAAAATTTTTTAGAATCTTGCACTAAAAAGCTAGGAAGAAAAATGTGCGAGGAAATTACAGTGTATTAAATTATAGATAATGAAGGGATTGCAACTAATGCTTCTTTAAATTCATGTATCTGAATTAAATGTTCGTGACCTGTAACTATGACCTCATTTTGGGTTGCGCACAGTTTAAGAAATTCCGATTTAAATCAGAACGTATTTAAATCATAATATGTCTTTTAAATACTCACTTCTTTAATTGATAAAAGATTTTTCTAATGCTGTATGGTACATAATTGATACAGAATCTTTTTATGGCTTTTTACGCTTTTTAAAGGCAAATTCATGTTACGTAAGGAAGACTTTTGCCAAACAAAACACATGCTGATAATTTTTAAAGATATTCTTCAATATTTTAATGTTTAATTGTTCAGTCTTCCTGTTTCTTATGGTGAAGCTTTTTTGATGTTCTTTGAGAAAAATTCATGCATGGTTAGAGAGAGAAAAGGAATTTTACTACGCAATTAATATGTATTATGATTGTTACAGAATGATTATTGTGTCCCCTATCCCTGAGTTCTTCAGGAGAAGCAAAAGAAAAAAATGAATATTTGATCTAAGACCATTGCTATCATTATATGCTGAAAACAGGTTAACATGCCACAAATAATATAAAAATAGTTGAAAATATCCAAAAGAAAGTAATAAAATACTAAACACTGAAATTTATTTTCCTGTAATTAATGTTTTTAAATTCTGCTATTTGACATACAGCTACTTATAGCAGTGATGTATATGAAAATAAACTAAACTCAGTGGTGCAACAGCCCTAGTGTGCCATGGCCTGCAATGTGCTTAAAGGCTGAGTCAGCCTTTCCCAGCCAGGGGATCGAACCCCAGACCTGTGGTGGTGCTGCGTGACGCGCTAGCCACTGCACCGCCAGGCCTCATATATCAAAATAGTTTCTTTTTATTTTAATATGTGATGTGTGTTTGGTTTCATTTTTTTATGTTTTACAAATTTAGAATACAATAATCCTGAAATTGTTAAAACAGTATATATATGTGTATGTGTGTTAAGATTAAAAAACATGTAAATCAAAATTATAACTTAAATTTGCAATAGCCATTATTTTCCGTTTTAATTTGTCTATCTGCCCATTCTGGTCTAAAAGTAGAAATTGTTTATAAACGACTTTGCTGGACTACATCTTTTCAAAGTTAATCAATTTCATACTTACTTATATAATCCTGCTGCAATGTGAGCATCTGTTTTTCAAGCGGATTAAAGAAACTTTTAACTATATATCTCGTGCAGGAACAAAGAATTATGTTAAGGATTTGGTAAGATTTTTTTATGTTCTCACTGAGCATCATCGTAAGTTACAAATCTGCTCTTGGACTCATTCCTGATAAAAGTGTTTAAAAAAAAAATGCTTTATTATTAAGTATCACTTTTTTCACGCATATGCCAGGTAAAATTCAAGAGTGGAATGACAGAATATTTAAAAACAATGTCATTTAGAATTCCAAATAATGTTAGGTTCACTGCATATTTCTTTTTTATTTGCTATATTATTTCTTTGAAAATTAGCGGCTCGAGCAGCCAGTTCCTTAAAAAAATAACCATAAAAAAGAAAAAAGTATATAAAGATTTTAATGAGTCCAGCTAGTGTCATTTTATAAAAATATTTAATATTCTAATTAGACATTTCATGATTTAAATGCATTTTTATTTAAATCAGTCAGATTAAAAAATAATATCAATATTTTTAAGAGATGTATTTATTGCTTTTCAAACATTTGGTTTACTACTCAGGAAGAGAAAGATTAACTTTGAAACTAAAATATATGCTTTATTGAATGGCAACACACTGATGCATGGATATAAGTGTTCTGAGGCAGTGGCAGAACTGCCTCAAATATAGTGGTTCTGTTTACACTATTAAAGTTTCTGTAGTGTATGTATAAGTTTCTACAGTGTTTTTATAGTGTTTGGCTCTTTAATAGTGCCAAATAGAAGTTCTATTTGCACTATTAAAGTTTCTAGTGGTTCTATTTGGTACTTTCAAACAGCCAAATTTGTGGATTAAAATTGAAAGATCTTACATTTGGCTAAATGCTAACAATCTGGTATGCCTTGAGAAGTGTTGCTATTTCTCACTTTCCTCATTATTCTCTCAGAAATCTCTGAGTTTGAAACAAAAATTCTTTAAATTTGTATAAAATATGAATAAAATTAGAAACAAATTTGAAATTCAAAATTCAGTGGCTTTAGGTGCTGTCATTTTCCCACAATGTAAGAAATATATATACATAGATGTAGATTCTTCATTATTCAGTTTTTTTAAATAATATATCGTGATAACATTCAGTAGCAATAATTTGAAAAATGAGCAGAAGTGATTTTCATGACTAATAGCAGCTCCTATGCTAATAATAAGGAAAAGGAAATATAATCTACAGAAGTAGTGTATATTCTGTTATACAACACACACCTATGATTTCAAAGTACATTTTAAAATTTTTAGGTATACTCTCCATATCACATGCTTTTTCTTTTTTTTTTTTTATTAATAATAATAACAAAGAAACACTAAAGGTACATGTGCAGTACTTTTATCTTTTGAAGTTATTCATTTGAAGATTTTTCCCAGACTTTCTAACAGTGGACACTGAATTGACTAATAAGAGGAACAATGTGCAGGAAAATGCTTGAATTAAATAAATCTCCAAAGAGGGTGGGTTTTATTCAATGCAGCTGTGCGCAAGAATGCTAATCAAAGATTTCGAGAAAAGAGGGACATAATTTGAGATAAGAATGCTCTTCCACCCCGAATGAATCTGCAGAATTAAGAGTCAGATGTTTTCTTTTTCTGTAGTCATTTGAAGTGATGATTTTGAAAGCATTTGCTTTAGTTGAAATGTACTTGATATAGCGTTCCTTTTAGTAGTAAATATGCCTCCTGGCGAATGAAGCAAACACAGTGCAGGTTTCAAATGCAAGTTCATTAATTTTTCGAAAGAAAATGGAAATCATGCTACAGCTAGGATGTTTGGTGTTGGTAAAAGTTCCATATGTGAGTGGATGAAAAATGAAATCGCAATATTTAATATGCCAAAGAATAAGTGAGCTTTGCATAAAGGAGTAACTAAATTTGATGTATCCAAGAAGAAACTGTTGCAAACTGGGTCCTAGAAAATCGCCAGAATGGATTAATTGTAACAAGAAACATAGTATGTTTATTTATCTGAAAGTGAGCAAAAAATAATGCAAATGAAAGTGAAAACTTTAAAGCAACTGTCATTTGGTGTAGTTAATTTATAGCATGGGATAATTTAGCTCAAAGGGGAAAAAAGACAAAATTTTGCAATGGCTTCTGAAAGGTTTGGACAACAAATTATAAGTTTCTAGAAGTATGTTATTGCTCTATGAAGGAAAAAAAAACTATTTACTGTTAAGTATTACAAACATGAATGAAACTCCCATAATGTTTGTTATGATAGAAAATAAAACAGATGATGTAAAGGGAATAAAAAGGGTTCACATAAAAACAACAGGCCATGAAAAATCTCACATCACCCATAGTGCTTTCCTGCTTAGTGGATGGTAATAAACTAAAATCCCTGGTTATTTTTAAAAGGAAGACTATGCCGAAACGGTACTTTCCAAATTTCGGTTTCATTCATGTTCACAAGAAAGGATGGATGGAGAAAAATTATGTAAAATTCTGGAAAAGAAACGTTTGGCAAAAGCATTCTGTTGCATTAAAGAATCCATAAGGTCTTTTAGTTTAGGATACGTGCAGACCTCATAAAATGGATAATATGAAGAAATCATTGAAAAAGTGTCATATAGACATGGCAGTTATTGCAGGTGGATTAATGCTATTTGTTCAGACTTTAGATATATGTACCAATAAACCATTCAAAGGAAATTTAAAATGACAGTGGAATACATGGGTGTTAGAATGTGAAAAGAAATTTGCGAAAGGAGGCCAAATACATCATGACATCTTAAGAATAGTATGTGAATGGATAATAAAAGCATGGAGTGAAATTAAACTTGACATGATTCAAAAGTTATTTAAAAAATGTAGTATATTTAACATTGTAGATGGAATTGTAGATTATTTATTTATGGTTCAGAGTAACTGTTATGAAGATGAAACAAAATTTAATGATGTTCCCGAAGAGTATAATGGAAGACAAATATGACAATCTCTTCATGTTATCCGATAATGAAAATTTTTGATTTCAAAAGGCATTTCTTTTGAATAAACAGCATGTAGATACGTGTAGAATCCTAATTTTTGTATGCTTAGTTTTTTTTAAAATCTATCATTTTACATCTTGCGTTTAATGCGCAGCCATAAAATTTGTATATTATTTCTCATATTAAAAATGCGAGTTATATGCCAGAATATGCAGAAAAATAAATAATTAATTCTGATGACTTATCTGTTGACTAGTTTTCCTCATGCAAATTAGATCGGAGGTCAATCGGCGGTAAGCTAACGTGGTTGCCGCTGATTGGCCGATGACGTCAAGATCCGCGGGTTGGCCGAACTATATATATGTACGCGGGGGCGTTATTGAGTGCTGAGTCAGCATTATGATACTTTCCTTTCAATGGTTTTAAAAGCTACAGTATTAGCTTATTTTATTTAAGTTGAAAAAATAAAGCATGGATTTTAATTTAGATTGGTCTTATAGTTTTCTTTGCCAATATCTCCACTGCCATTAGGTTATGGGCCCAGGGCCAACAGCTAGCCAGTTACTCAGTTCAACTCAGCATTGAAGGAATGTAGGTGAAGAGGGCCGTTATCGACGAGAAGAAGCTGACCTGTCTTAGAAGTTTGTTCAAGTTGTTGTGCTCACACTTAATTGAAGATGTCATTACTACCTGAAGGTTTTGAGCTGTTAAACCACGACAACTGGGATCGATGGAAAGTCGATATGAAAATGCTGCTACTGGATAGAAATTGTTGGAGCTTCATAGAAGACAAAGAAGAAGAATTAGATAAAAGTGCAACAAGGCGGGAAAAGCAGGACTTCACATTGAGAGAGAATCGAGCTTTCACTACATTATATTATGGAATTAAAACTGAGTTCAGGCCGCTGATACAAGAATGTTCAAGTGGTAAAGAAGCATGGGAAGTTCTACAGAAGCAATTCGAACCCAAAACAAGAGCAAGGATAATTCAGTTACTGGATGAATTTTTCAGCATTAGATATACACCAGATGAAGAAATAGGGTTATTCATCGCAAGAATAAGAATGACTGCAAAGAAGTTGGCTGAAGCTGGACATAATTTGGCAGATCTTTTTAAAGGATTTCAAGCAATAAGGAGATTACCCCAGGAATATTCCGGCATTGTACAGTTGATTTATAGGTGGAAGGACGAAGATTTTACGCTGGAGAAAATTGCTGATGAACTAGTAAGGGAAGAAAGTCGACTTCGCCAGGTAAATGCTGATTTAGAAGACAGCAAGGTAAGCGTATTTAATACTATTAGTTCAAATGCAGGGAAAAATAGAGATGAAAGTAAATTTAAATCTAAGAAAAAATTAGGGAATACGAGAATAGGACCTTGTTTCAGATGTCAGAAATTCGGACACGTAATTGCTCAGTGTAAAGAAAATGTAAGTAAAAATCAGAAGTTTAAAATAGACGATAAAAATGGACAGTTTAAAGATAAAGAATTAATGTTAGTAGAAAATTATGTAACAACTACTGATAAAGGATGTAACGCAGATAAATTTAATTGGGTCGTAGATACTGCAGCTACAACTCATTTCTGTAATAATAGAAATTTAATGATAAATTTTGAAGAAATAAACGATATACGTATGTCTTTAGCTGTAGGAAATTGTGAAAGTAAAGTACTAGGAAAGGGTACCGTTAAATTTGCAGTAAAAGTAGGCAATCGAATAAATTGGATTGAGTTAGATAACGTGCTATATAATCCAAATCTAAGGAGAAATTTATTATCAGGAGCAAGGTTAGAAAAGGCAGGTGCTCATTTTGTGGTTTCAAACGGGAAGATGTGGATATACTTCAATAATTGGGATAAATTATGCTATGCTAAACGATATGACGGACTTTATCATGTAAAACCATTTAGATATGCAACAGATAAAAAGGAAGCTGGTTACGGTACAGAAACTAGAAAGTTGAATAAAGTAGACGATGCGACGCTATGGCATCGAAGATTTTGCCACGTAAATTTTGATTATATTCAGAATACTAGTAAGAATCAAAGCGTGAAAGGGTTACCAGAAATCGAAAAACCGATGGAGAAGTGTGAACCGTGTATTATTGCTAAATCTAGTAGAATAACTTTTAAAACTCTTCCGAAGAGATCGGATAAACCATTGCAGTTGGTTTATTTAGACGTTTGTGGCCCACTGCCAGTTCCATCTAAGGGTGGGAGTAAATATTTCCTCGCTATTGTAGATGACTACAGTAGATTAGTAACAGTGTATTGTATGAAAAATAAAAATGAATCGTTCTACAACTTTAAGAATTATCATAGGCAAATGGAAAGACTGACGAATAGAAAATTAATTAGTATCCGCACCGATAACGGTGGGGAATTCTGTAACAAGCAATTTGAAAGGTACTTAGCCGAAAATGGAATTAGTGTTGAACGCACAAATGCGTACACCCCAGAAGAGAACGGCGTATGTGAGCGTTTTAACCGAACGGCATTAGACGCAGTTAAAGCTATGCTTAATGATAGTAAAATGGGAAAAGAATGGTGGGCAGAAGCTCTTGGCTGTTTCGTACACACGTGGAACAGAGTATGTCATAAAAGCAACCGAACCCCTTATGAAATGTTCCTCAATAGAAAACCCAGTGTTGTTTATTTTAAAGTATTTGGTTGTAAAGCATATGTTGGCGTGCCAAAACAGATTAGAAATAAATTACAAATGAGATGCAGAGAAGGAATCATGGTAGGCTATGCGAAGGAAACTAGGGGTTATAGGATATGGTTACCAGAAGAACGCAGATTAATAGAAACCTGTAATGTGAAGTTTGATGAAAAGGTGAATGCAGTAGATGACATCCTGGACCAGAAATCAAAAACTAAATTTAAAAGACTAGAGGAATCTGAGCTATTAGCAGAATCAGATGAAGAACAGGAAACTTCTAGAAGAGAATTAAAGTCGTCAGAAGACAAATCTATCCCGAAAGAAGTATCAGACTTAAACTGGCAAAGAAAAGCCGTTAAAAGACCAGACGGAACACGTACAGACATATATTATTATGTAGAAGGAACAGACACTCGTTTTAGATCCCATAATGATATTGAAAAGTATTGTGAGGCAAGAAATATTAAATTTGAAAAAGATAAGTTTGACTTTAGTGGCAGAAACGAATACTCCGGGAAAGTTAATTTTGTAGAACAGGAGACTAGTTCCGTATCTGAAGAGGCAAATTCCGTAGAAATTGTTATCCCACAAAATTTTGAAGAAGCACGAAAATCAGTAAATGCCGAAGAATGGAGTAAGGCAATGAAAGAAGAAATTGAAACAATGAAGAAAAGAAATGTTTGGGAATTAGTCGAAAAGCCAGAAAATAAAACTATGCTAGGAACCAAATGGGTATATACGCTAAAAAGAAATGAAAAGAATGAAGTAGTTAGATATAAAGCACGTTTGGTAGCACAGGGATTCAGGCAGAAAAGAGGTGAAGATTTTGATGACGTTTACAGTCCTGTAGTAAATTTTTCAATCATAAGAATATTTTTCACTATACTGGTATGTTTGTATGGATGGACTAATTGTCAGTTAGATGTAAAGAACGCATATTTATACGCAAACCTAAATGAGAAAATATATATGACCCAACCGGAGGGATTTATTGAAGAGGAAAATAAAGTATGTTTATTACACAAGGCCATTTACGGTCTACATCAAAGCGGTCGTGAATGGTTTTGTGAATTTGAAAGCACTTTAGAAAATCTACATTTTAAGAAAATACAATGGTGTAATTGTGTTTATAAGGGTTCTAATGTAATTCTATTGTTATATGTAGATGATATTGTGATTTTTAGTAAAGATCAACATAGTATAGATAAAGTAATTTCACAGTTGAGTAAGTTTTTTGATCTGAAAGTATTAGGCAAAACTAAAACGTTACTTGGAATTGAATTCTTAGAGAACGAAAATGGGCTTTTTATACATCAGCAAAATTATATCGAAGAAATATTTGAAAAATTTAAACATTTCCAGATACCAGTAACTTCAGTTCCCATAGCTAAAGGCACTATTCTTACAAAATTAGATTGTCCATCCACAAGTGCAGAAATGCGTAAATTACCTTTTAGAAATCTGTTGGGATGTTTAGTTTTTATAGCTAACAGGACAAGGCCTGATATTATACATGCAGTAAATATCTTATCACAATTTCAGGAGAATCCTGGAATTAGGCATTGGGAAGCATTGTTGAAATTGCTTGGTTATCTCAATAGTACTAAATTATATAAATTAAACTTATCGAGGATTAAACATCTAAATTTAGTGTTATTCAGATGCTGATTATGCAAGTAATAGGGATGAGCGCGTGTCCATGGGAGGATTTATATTATATTTAGATGAAGTACCAGTAATCTGGAAAACTGTTAAACAAAAGTGTGTAAGCTTATCAACTATGGAAGCGGAATATATCGCCTTATCGGAGGCAGCGAAGGAATTAATGTGGACGAAAAATGTCTTACAAGATGAAATTTTAAAGTTTAATTTAAAAGAATGTAAACTATTTTGCGATAACAAGTCTGCCATTGATTTTTCTAGATCGCCAATAGAAAATCGTCGGACTAAACATATAGACATAAAATATCACTTTATTAGAAGACTAGTAAATGATGGATTATTTGACCTTGAATTTATCCCCAGTAAATTAAATACTGTGGACTTATTTACAAAAGCGACAACTGCTGTTAATTTAAAGAAGTTTTGTTTAGATGTTTTCAGTGTTTAAAGACAATAAGTGTTTTCGTAAAATAGAACTGAACTATGAACTTTTGTAATTCTGTAAGTTTTGTTTTTGCATGAGGAAAAGAGGGCCGTTTGTTGACTAGTTTTCCTCATGCAGATTAGATCGGAGGTCAATCGGCGGTAAGCTAACGTGGTTGCCGCTGATTGGCCGATGACGTCAAGATCCGCGGGTTGGCCGAACTATATATATGTACGCGGGGGCGTTATTGAGTGCTGAGTCAGCATTATGATACTTTCCTTTCAATGGTTTTAAAAGCTACAGTATTAGCTTATTTTATTTAAGTTGAAAAAATAAAGCATGGATTTTAATTTAGATTGCTCTTATAGTTTTCTTTGCCAATATCTTCACTGCCATTATTATCAAGGATTAATGATGAGGGTTTAAATAATAAATTAAAATACTCCTGTTCCTCTTGTTTTGGGATCCAGATAGAATTATAATTTCACTTAAGAAGTAGTGGAACTAAGGCTTCGGCTGAATTTAAGCCATGTATGTAAGGAATGGGTTAAGGGTGAAAGTTGAAACTGCTGTATTATTAATTCTTAGTTATAAATAATGATGATTTTTAAACTGGCTGCTTAAAGGATGCCAGAAATAATTATGAAAATATTGTAACATTGGAAAATTTTTTGAGGATCTGAAAAGCAGTGTTTTAATAATGAATAATAATACTTAATAACCTTATCTGCAGAATTCAAAAGTTTCTTACCAAATACAAATATAAACATAAAAATCTCAAAATTATTTTTTTGAAAATATGTTTGTAATACAAGTCCTGTCCAAAGAAGTACATCACTTTATTTTTTACTTTGCATACTTATGAAATGCAACCCACAGTGACAATACTTTTAAAAATTATTAATTTTGCTTTAGTATTTAACATACACACTATTTCAGAATAATTAGTAAAGCTATTGTGTATGTGATATTATCCAGCACTGGTTTAAAACTAAATGGAAATAACTCTTCTGTAAATATGTATACTCATTGCTTATTATAATATTCCAGCAGGTTGCATACAAATTTATATGCTTAGTTTGAAAATTGTTCTATTAAGTTTACTCATTGAAGAATTAGGTGCTGTAATTTGGCAACTTATCAAGAATTAATGAATGCTTATGTAATTTTAAGAAATATCCATCACAAACTGAGCTTACGAATTTTCTAGAAATAGTTTGCTAACCAAAGGAAGTCACATTCACACTTCCATTCAGTGAGCTAATTGCACACTGAAATTTTTAGAAAGAAAGCTCTACTTAATGCATATAAGAGAAATACTGGTCAGTCAGTCAAGTACAGGATATATTTATCCCATATACATCAAAGGGTTAATGTATTGTTATAGCAAGTAAATTTTTGTTTGGGTTTGTTTTAGCATTGTAATATATATTAACTAGAAACATTATCATTAACAATCATTATAAAATATTTTGAAACCAAATTTTCAACTTCAAGTTATACAATTCTATGAGTTTCTTTCAAATATTTTAGCCAGATGTGAATCCTGGACAGTGTTGGGCTTTTAAAGGAAGTCAAGGTTTTCTAGTTCTTGAATTATCTGCTAGAATTTATCCCACTGGCTTTACATTAGAGCACATTCCTGTTTCCCTTTCACCAAGTGGTTCAATTGATAGTGCACCTAAAGATTTCAGTGTTTGGGTAATGTATTTAATTTTTATTTCAAATTTTAAACATATCAAAATTGTAAAAAATTCTGGTATATGTATATTGTTTTATCTGAGTTAGTCATAAAGTAATGCTATGCATATATCTATAAACTATAATTAACTCTTTTCGGAGGGCAGCCCAATCTCTTAGCCTTTCGCTATGAGACGGAGCGCTGGGCTTCTGTGATGCCCCCACAGGATGGTGGGGGCTCAATAGCTAAGCTTAATTTTGCTAAAAAATTTGGCAGAAATACATTTTTATTCAAATTTACTCAATTTTTTTCAAATATTTCAGAAAAAATACATTTATCTGTATGCTTATTGAATTACAAAATTAAATACATATAAATTTTGCAGCTGTAGTGATATGTGTAATCAGAGAGGAATCTTAAAGCAAACATTCAGCATTTGTTAAAGATATTAAACTATTTAATGTAAAGCAATAAACCTACACTGGCACGTCCACACATACACATATATATATTTACAATGAAATTAAAAATTTGTCTTCTGTGTGATATATTCTAAAGCATGGAGCCATGCAGACTCCTATATTATAATCTTTGCACTCAAAGTAAGATGTTTTTCCCGAAGCTCGCTTCCTCTGTGTAGCAAACCATGCATCTTCTCTCTCTCTCTCTTTTTTCTCTTGTTAAGAATTAAAGATGGAAAATGGTTTTTTGAAAGGCGAAATGGCATCTAAATATTGCTTTCTTTTTGACAACTTAACGCACACAAAACAAAACAAAACTTACATTCACACAAAAGAAAAAAAACACCTACACTGCATATAAAAAGAAGAAACTAAATAAAAACTGGACTTATGCCAAATACTCTTTAGTCAAAATGCCACTCGGAAGAAACATAAGCAAAAACGCAGATGTGCAGCAGGCTTGTTTATATTACTGAATCCTGCTATCTACCCTTCAGAATCAAATGAAGCAGTCCAAGGGAAAAGTTCAGGCATCATAATTCCCATTTATGTTGGTACCATGGGCATAGGGCACCATCTGTTAGAATTAAAAATATTTACATTTCATTCCATATGACTGTCATGTACAGCAGTCTCTTCTAATCTTCTGAGACCCATACGTCGCTATCACCACCCGCCATAGACGAACCGAATGCTACCATGACCTATGCAACACACCCCTACGGAAAGGGTTAATAAATAAAAGCCAAAAAACATTTATAATATAGTGTAGCATTTAGAAAAAATTTTCTCCTAGCATTTTATTAATTGTGGGTATAGTTTTCCTTTCAAATAATTTATGCAAATATTATTCTAATCTTTAAGTATTCTATAGTTGAAAAAGAATGAAATATTTGCATAGTTTATGTTTTATATATTTATTTTTTATTTAGGGTTTGGCCTCTGAAACTGACAGCAAAGGAATATTATTGGGAAAATACACTTATGATGATAAGGGAGAGCCACTGCAATATTTTGCTGTTCAGGTATAGAATACTATTATTTGATAAATTGAGTGTTACTCATGAAAAAGCTAATTGCCAAAATATATGGGA
>KK113499.1:3818-17555 GCA_000611955.2 Stegodyphus mimosarum
CAGTCTTGAAGAATAAAAAGCTTCTGATAACAATAAAAAATGCTTATGTTCTGAAGAATCACATTCTACATTTTCCCTAGAATTCCAAACTGTGGCTTAGTTTTGAAATCACTGTTTAGGTTTGCATAATTCTTAAAAAAATGATGATATAAATACACAACGGTAAATTATTTTGCAAGATCATTCACAGCAATAGATCCAGATAGTTCGAAAGTTCTTGGAAACATTGCAAGTACCTAGAATTAACAACTGTCATAATTCAGAAGCTTAAAATGCATTCAAAAAGCATACCTACTATAACAAACGAAGCAAGTACTCCAAGAAGGCATTTTCAATACCTTGCTCATGAAACTTCAAATTAACATATGCCAAGCCTCTGACTATGACATCCCTGGATCTATCATGTATTTATAGGGAATTTTCTACAATGCAACTTGTAGTTGTGCGCATGCTTACAAATTTGTTCCAAGCATTTACATAATCCATAATAATAATGCTCTATTCAATATTAATTTGCTGCAATTTTCCAGATATTTAAAACTCAGTTACTGATTTCTGAACTGCTTTATTTATATAAAAAATCTTTCAAGTCAACTACACACAATGAAAATATTGAAGGATTCCCTTAAACTAAATGTAACTATTAAATACCTACAGTATTTACTAGTCCTCAAAATTACATTACTTATAGCAAAATACACAACAGCACAGACATACAAAGATTGGATTATTTAAATATTGCAAAGCACATCAGGACTATCTGCCTAAGGGAAGGGATGCCTCCATGTATGACTCTGTAATGTAAAATGGCTGATATTCACATTATGCATGGAAAAAATCATGTAAAACAAACATGCAAGCAACTCATTTGAACCCAAGTAAAACTTCACGTATTCAGCGGTATTAACCAATTCACTACTGGTAGGGCAAACGCCTCGGAATGAATGTCTGCAGAGGGCTTTACAAGAGAAATTGAGTTCGTTTATGACACAGCAGATGAAAATCATGTAAAATTCAAGTAGCCCACCCATACTGTTGCAGGAATTAAGTTTGAGATAAAATACCGCATTAAGTGATTTTGAACACTGGGCTGCAGATCAAATTCGCTACCATGGTTTTAAGGGTAAAAACAAAGTAAATTTGAAAGCACTGAAATGCTCTACAAGTAAAATTTACTGCTTTAGGAGTAAAATTTTATTTGTTACATAAATGGAAAAAAAGACATTGTTTCATGACGAAAAGTAAATTCAACAATTTATTATGCAAAATACACTCTGACAAACTAAATCCCCCTATAAAATACTAATACTTTTTAACTAATGATTACCGTAATTGCCGGAAGAAAGGCCGCATCAGTGTAAATGCTGGACTTGAGAAAAATGGCGGATAAATGTTAAAATTTTGCAGAAACGCCACAATAGATTAAACCACACATAACATCGTTGTGGACCATATAAGAAAAATGCATGACATGAAACTATAACTCAAAAATAAATTAAAGGTGAGAAATGTTGAAAATATATTTGCGTTCATGAATATACTTATATTTACCACTAAAGAAATCCATATTTGTCATACTCGTACTACATTATAAAAAATGTTGCAACAATGAGATATTAAATTTGGATGACAAAAGAAAATTTTACTTACAAAGGAATTATAGCGAACTGTTCATCAAATGAAGTTATTAAAATCTGATTCTTCACTATCCTCTTGGTTTACAGTCTCTTTATCTGAGGATATACTAATTTCAGCTTCTTTGAATGCTGCTATTATTGTCGATGTTTTCACCAATTTCCACGTACTTCCTACCCACTTTGCAACCTCTTCATAATATGCTCTATGCATTTTGTCGCTTTTGGTACACGTATGCAATTCTTCACTCATCCAACATTCCCACCGCTTTCAGAAATTAGCTTTGAAGGATTTATTACCTGACAAATCTAATGATTGTAAGATTTTTGTCAAACCACCAGGAATTATTGCTACAGTTGTAGACAGTTTCTGGCATCTGGTTTTCACTGACTCAGGTAAATGAGCATGCATGGAATCCATTATCACTAACCCTTTTGGTTGGAAAAAAGATCCCTTACGACACTGCCAAACTTTTTGTAGCCACTCATGCATGATTGTTTTGCACATCCATTCCAGTCTCGTTTGCACAAATAATTATGTCATTAGGAAAATCTCCCTTCAGAACAGTTTTTCTTTTAAAAATGATCATCGGCTTTAGCTTGCCACCGTTTGTGGCACAAGCTAACACACATGCAAATGACGTTCTTTCATGCCCCATCGTAAGCACAGATACAGTTTTTGCACTAGTTTCATCAACATATCTGTTTGCAGGAGAGTCGAAAGCTAACGGCGTTTCATCCATATTTATTATCTGTGATGGAAAAAGTTTTTTTGGTCAATAATATCTGTCACATATTTTAGAAAAGATGCCTTTTTATCCTGCTAGTCCATTGGTAATTGTTGCCCGACTGTTGTGCACAGAAATATTTTTTCTTTTCATAAATCTGCTACACCAGCAAGGCCCTCCTTAATCATTCATGTTCATTTGTTTTGCCATAAATTTTGCTTATAAGGGAATTTTTACAGTCGAAATTGCCATTTCCTTTCCTCATTACTCCTTTATCCAGTTTGCAATGTCATCCATCTCCTCTAGATTCGGCCACCATACAGTACCACTTCTTTTGGCTCTTTTCTTTTGCGGCATATTTTTAAGTTCTTTTCCAGTTCTCCAACGTTGAATGCATCTCTCGTCCACTTCAAACTCTCGAGCTGCTGCTCTATTTCCAATTTGTTCAGCACATGAAATTACATTAAGCTTAAAGCTAGCAGTATAGCTTCTGTGCCATTTAGGTGCCATTTAAAAAAAATTTCACTCCCTTCTTACTTAAAAACTATCCAACAAGCACTTGAACCCAAACTGATGGGATCTGTATCCGGCAGAATGCCAAGAAAAATCGATTCGTGCTGAAGGGGAAATACGTCAGAATTCGTTATTGCAATGCAGGTGGTGTCCGCCTTTGAAAAAAATTGCAGTAGATTTACAAAGGCAGGGGTGAGGAGAGGATGGGCCCTGGAAGATTCAGCGAATGGCAGAGAAGAGAGACTACTCAAACTAATGAGAATGCTGAAGCAAAAGAGGGAAGAATGTTATTGTTCTGAGATCCCATTTAGGGTGAATAAGGCACAAAGGTCCGTTCAAGGATAAAATAAAGTTTGCAGAAAGTAACTGAGTGGTCTTTTGCATGGGAACAGCACCAATCTATGTACAATGACAAGGTCATCCAAACTATGTACAATAACAAGGTCATTCAAACTATGCACAATGACATCATAGGAAATATTTTTTTTAGTGCAGCATGGGTAGAAACGCAGCACCCACTGAAAATTTAAGTTTTAAACACGTAAACGCTGTGGCATTTCTTCCGGAAATTACAGTAAGTTTCCACAAAACAGTAGCAGAGGAGAAATATAATACTGCACTTGTACGTAGCGGATTCGGAAACTAAGTACCGTTTCATTCTAGCGCCGTCGCAGCGCTGTGGTAGGCGTCCCGCGCATGCGCACTAGTCTTTCTTGTTCACTGACTTTCAATTGTCGCCATTTTGGTTGCTCTATGTTGTGTTTTCAGTTTGCTGTGCACATTCAAACTGTTTAAGACAATTAGTTCTCCCGCTGACTGTGAGATTCGTGCCGCGATTAAATTTTTGAATGCGAGGACGAAATTTATCGTCAAGTGACAGAAGTTTACAGTGAATACGCGATAAGTGATGGAATGGTGAGAAAGTGGGTAAGAATGTTTAATGCAGGTCGAACAAATGTCCCCGCCGAGGCTCGGAGTGGCCGGCCTTCTGTTGTCACCAATGATTTGGTAAGGAAAGTTGATGAAGCAATTCATGAGAACAGACGCTTCACAATGACAACTCTTTCAGGGGCATTTCCACAAATTTCACGTACTGTTTCGTTCGAAATTGTGTCTGACTGCTTGAATTATCGCTAACTGTGTTCCCGATGGGTTCTAAAAATGCTCACTGATGTTCACAAAACAAAGCGACTTGGTAGTGCCCTGACATTTCTCACGCGATACAGTGAGGGAGAAAACTTTTTAAACCAAATTGTGACAGGTGATGAAACTTGGGTGTGTCATTTCCCACCAGAATCGAAACAACAATCGATGGCGTGGAGACACACTCATTCTCTGAAAAAACAAAAGTTCAAAGTGACAATGTCATCACAAAAAATCATGTGCACTGTCTTCTGGGATAGGAAAGGCGTTTTGCTTACTGAATTTCTTCCCAGAGGTGAAACCAGTAATGCGGCACGATATTGTGAGACTTTAACAAAACTAAGGAGTGCCATTCAAAAAAAATGAAGAGGAATGCTTAGTAAAGGAATTGTGTTGCTCCATAATAATGCTCGGCCCCATACTGCTGGTGTCATTCAATCGTTAATTCGACAGTTTCATTGGGAGCAGTTCGATCACCCGCCGTACAGCCCGGACTTGGCACTGTCCGACTATGACTTGTTCCTGCACATGAAGCGCGAGCTTGGTGGCAAGCGCTTTGGATCTGACGATGACACGAAAAATGCTGTGGAGTCGTGGTTATCGAAACTGGCGGGAAGTTTCTTTAACGATGGTATACAAAAACTGATCACCCGCTATGACAAATGTTTGATCATTGGCGGAAACTATGTTGAAAAATAGTTTAAGACATTATTTTCATGTAAAAATAAAATTGGATTCGAAAAAATTGTTTTACTATGTTTTTTTTTCAAACTGTACTTAGTTTCCGAATACGCCTCGTATTTACAGGTGATACATTCCATTACCATATCCAATTATGTAATACCGAGGAAAGTTAGTGAATATCATGTGATACTATATTTCATAATATACAGAGCATATAAATAATGAAGTTAGACCAATAATCTATGCTCATGAAGTCATTACCAACATTTAGTAAAGTAATAAAATATACTAAGTGCTGGAGGTTGCATTTACTATTCAGTTTCTATCCAGTACACCTGAATTGGAAGGGTACATGCTTGCATACTTGTACTATATGGTACAGGAAAGTTTTGCTGCTTTAGCATCTGTGCTAAGGTTAAAGTAAGAAAAATAAAATATACCTGTGCTGCATAGTACCACATCCATCTAGAAGGAATGGCACAACAATGAAAAGTTAAAGTTCCTACCCAAGCATTGAAGAAACAATAAAACACTGACCCAAATCATGTATGCATATTAGTGCTGAATAAGAAATATTTTCAAGGCAGTTCGAATTGTGTTTTAGCTGACACATCTCATCCTGTTACAACCTGCTTATTACAACCATTTTACATATTTTGTAATCTATGAACCACAATTTTGAACTCTAAAATGCCACTCATGGTAAACCATGTATGTGCACAGAAGCAAATTAAATTATTTTGGAAAAGAAGCTTCCGAAATGAATTCTAAAAAAGCCTAAAAATGTAAGATGGAAAGAAGTAATGAAATTTAATGGCACAGTAACTAATTTTTAGTACATATTATAAATACCATATTTTGGCTCTATATTACTTCAAACTACATAATGCTACATATTATTTCAGACAGTTCCAGGATTTAAATTAGCATGATAGTAAAAAATTTTACTTTGGAAACAAAAGAGAACATAAGCTCATGCATTTCTAGTATCAAGTAATTGTTTAGAGAACTAAGCACTATATTGATGACTTCCTACCCTCCTAGAACATATATAGTTTCAGAGTAACATAATGCTTATTCATAATATTGAATAAAATACAAAACATACCTTTGACGATGGATCTATTAAACTAACCCCATGCTTATTGATAGCTATAAGTAACTGTTCTGGGAAACTGGGATCTGTTGTTTGCTGCAAGAAAATAAATGCCAATTTAATAAAATTAATTGACTATGATACAGTTACTAAACAAACAAATAGCTGAATTTACAACTGGAAGGAAAGACTAAAAATTCTGCTGATCTGAGGAAAATAATTGAGCAGTTATCAAATATGTTAAAATTCTTTCAGTAATTACCAACACTTAGTGCTGGTCTTCCATCTTCACCTCGTAAAATTTGCAGCATTATAACAAATTTTTAATTTCTTTTAAGAATGTGGCTAGTTCAGCTATCAAATGGCATAACAATAACATAAATGTGAATGACTAGGACTTCTAAAAATGAACTAGCACCATCTGTTGCAAATATGCAGCATGACAATCCAATATATTGAATATTAAAAAAATAGTTAGGAAATAGAAAAATAATTTCAGTAGTCAAAATCTGAAACAGTTGCAATATACATGATTCATGTGTTGTTATGAATACATGAATTGAGGAAATTTTAATATCACAGCAATACAGTCACAGTAAAAAGATCATACTGCTATTAATAGCCATTATTAAATCCAAATTAAAAACAAACTGATGCAAAACACAATTATGAATATGTACATTATAAATTACACTGTTTTCTGCTATTAACAATGTGCAAACAGATATCAATATTCCCTGATTATCTAGACACACACACTTTTGTATAAGAAAAAGTAATTTTGCAATATCCGGCAAAGAAATATTTACACATCAATATTCTTTGACATCAAGTACTTCTGCATTTTACTATTTAAAACTAACCAATGTAACTTGTTAGAACAGAGTCAATAAAATAGCATTGTTTATATGAAGAATGTACTTATTCACAATATGTATGTTAAGGGGGAAAAAATACAATCTTAGTCTTACATACATTAAATATTTTGCAAACTTCAGAGCATGATTCACAAGAATCATTACATTTAAATAAGATACAATAACACACTGAACAAATATTAATTTAGAAGTCAAACAACAAAAATCAGCGTTATATTTTCAAATTTTCACAGGACTAGTTTTGAGGGTACCAATTTTGCTATGCTTCTTCAAAAATTGAAATTATTTGTGATAATACACGAACAGAAAGGCATGGCATAATGAAAGTTGCTGACTGTAGCATTATTGAAAATCGTGCTGGAGCAAATATTAAACCCTTCAATTACAGTATAGCCAAATTAATTTGAAATGCAATTTACACACGAGACCAAATAAAAGAAGAAATCACATATGCTGCTGAACGGTTTTAAATAAAAGGTTTCATGTCAGCTTAAGATTTCAAACTTTGCTTTTTGAAAAAAATGAATAAAATGACAAATTAATATTATTGCTTATAAATGTTTTAATATTGATTGTAAATGTTTCAGAAAATGTACTGTAATTAATTCATGTATTAAAACTGTTTTGAACATGTTTTACGAAACAAAAACAGGCAAAGAAAAATTGTACTTGCATTTCATAATTTTTTGAATCTTTCTGGTCAGATAAGGTTTTAAATAAAAGCTTGTAATTTATGTTTATGTTCACCAAATGAATAGTTTGAGGTTTTATTAGATACATATATGTGTGTGCATTGAAATTTAGTGATACAATTTTTGAGAAATTTGAACTGATTTAATGACCATTTACACAGTTTACATTCTTTAAACTGCGTTTTCTCAGATTGCATTTTTCAAGAAATCCTTTTATTTAAATTCCTAAAACTTATACAGATATGGACTAAATTATTTAATATTTTTACCGCTTATTTAAAATTATATACTTTATAGAAATAAGGATAAGTTTTGTGAAATACTGAAAAGAAAAATTATTTGAAGTGAAAATGTGATTGAGATCATACTTGTTTCAAAGTTTTTACATAAAAATAGGTTTTTATTTTTTTCTTGGAAACTAATTCATTAATTGCAAAATCAATCCTTAAAAGTTATTAAGAACACTCTAGAAAATAGCATAAAAAATCCGGGGGGGGGGACATTTACAATTGTAGGAGAAGAAAAACATTTTAATTGCTAAATTTTTTTTCAAAAAATTTTAAGAAAATTATTGGCAAAATTTTTTTTCAGTTAAAATCATTTTGTCTTACGAAAACCAGTTAATAATATTCATAAAAAGTAGATTAAAGATCTTAAATAAAAAAAACCATTCAAAAGGTACCAAGTCCCCTTGAAGCCGATATGCAATTTTCAGCGCCTTAACTTTAGTTTTAACTTGAACGGTACTTCTGGAATACCCCACATCAGATAATCTTGTCCGTACTTGTTTATAAATTTCCATATCTTGTACTGTTCCATCTAATTTTTTTTGGATCATAATGCATACCGAGACATTCATCAGGGCAATTGTTTCGCAGACAGTCCAGCGAGCAATCAGTTCACAATGTCATACTTAAATTAACTGAACCGTACAGTACAGTATGGGAAATCTCCACAACTGCACTGCTTCAGACAGGTAGAAGCATTCTACCAAATTCTACCTCCAATTCTGAGAAGCAGTTAATTCTTGTTAGCCGTGTGAATGGGATATGCTGGAAGAACTGATTTTCGGCACCAGTCTAATCTGCTCTTGTGAACGGGGCTTTACAAACTCTGTCCAGGTACAACGAGGCAGCAAACCTGCCAGATTCATTTCACTGGGTACATACCACCAGTCTTCAACACTGGTCAGATCACAAATTGTTTCTATTCTGTTGCTGACAAAGCTATTCCAAGGTTTATTTTTTGTTACTTAAGTCAGCATTACTACAGAATCAGTCCAAAAATATGTCTTGAATGGCGATTTTAATGCTTCTACTATGGATTTGGCTAAATGAGCTGCAATAAGTGCTCCTAACAGCTGAATCTTTCGAATGGTAGGTTTCTTTTTAGGTGCTACTCTAGATTTAGCACTGGCTAAATTTATCATGATTCTATTTTGATTTCCGCAGCATAAAAATACACAACAAGCATAGGCATTCTAGGAGGCATTACAAAATAGATGTAAACTAGTATTTTATATAGTTCCATAATGCATTCTTCTAGGTATTGAAAAGTAATTTATCAAATGAATATCTTTGAGCCACTTCAACTTTTTGAAGCAATTCTTTTGTGAGGGGATTCATCCCAATCTGTCTTTCTCTAGCATGCTTCTTGTAAAACAATTTTTGGAAACAGCAGTACTGACCCATTAGGATCATTGATGCTATGATAGTAACTTTCTTTTGGTTGCAGGTTCATATAAACACGCGAGTTTCTTCAGAAATTCACACCGCAATTAATCTGTGAGAGTGTTCCATTTCAGACCGAGTATAGTTTAGATGGCATCGGTCCTTCTCTCACATATGTGACCAACAAAGTAAATCAAATACTCCTATTTTCATTATTTCTTAACTCGATTTTGCAATAACCGAAGCTCATTTTTGTCTCCAACATTCATAGGTAAAGTTAACAACATAGAACCCTTCTTTTAAGACTTCAACAGTGGACACCAAGTCTTCTCTTTCAAACTTTTTAGAAACAAAATGGTGGCACTTAGTAAAAAAGGACTTGAAGAGAGGCAAGAAACTACATGGCAACGTCTATACTCTTTCACTGTTGCACAATTAACATTTTCCCACCACAGCAATTGATGCACATCCCTATCTTTTTGTTCGATACAAATCTGTAAGAAAGCCTGTTTGAGATCAGCACTCACTCCTATCTTTCCAATTCTTAACTTTAATAAGGATAGAATTCTATACCTTAACCTTGTAATAAGGGTGGTATCGATTGTGTGAGACTCAGTCCAGTATGCAGGCAATCATAAAGAGCCACACAACACATTCATATGTCTTTGAAGACACATAAAAAATATGGCAGATTTTGGTAGCAGCACTGGACATTTTGATTACTCGTCAATGTGGCAACTATAATATGGCTCGATCAGTATTAACCTCCTTTATTTCTTCACTTATGTCTTTACATTACCATTGCAATAATATATCGTTACGCTTCCAAAATATTGTCATTTATTAACTGATCAGAAACAGTACATAGTTTTGCCTTAGCGGTATCAATGGTTATTCAATTCAATTATGGCAAAGCACACGAGGGCTATCTGCCTAAGGGGAGGGATGCCTTCATGAAGGACTTCCTAAGGGAAACTGGTTCGTATACACGTTACACATGGGGAAAACCACGAAAATGCCCATGCAGCCAGCCCGTTTGCGGGATTCGAACCTCGGACCGAACTACCATTGTTCAGCGTTTTTACCGTTTGGCCGCTGGTAGGCCTTAGCGGTATCAAAATTATTATACAAAGGTGAGTAATACAGGGTAATATCACTTCATACCATTAATCTACATTAAAAGTAATTGTTTCTTGGAAATGACACAAATTTGCTTCATCCAAAACTTTCTTACTTTTGACTTCAATTGGATCAGGTGCTCCCAAGGACTCCAGATCCCACATTTTTTGTACCTCTACATTCGATAAACTTAAAGCTACAATATTCCTAGCATTTTGTTATGTTGTCTGCCTAGCAGACACCACAGAAATTTTGTCTCTATAGCACAAACTCCTGATTTCAAAGTATTTAATCTCCCAGTGAATATTTTCCCAACTGCATCAGGTCGAAGCAATACATTGCTGCTTGTTTCGTGATAGATTGAATGCACCAATAAAAGGTTAATAAAATTTATTCTTATCACAAGAAATATAACAAATTGATGGAATTTTCCCCAGAGATAGTAGTACAAGCGTTCACAATATCAGGTAGTAATAATCAAAAGAACAAAAATACATTAAATAGAATGCAATTTAAAAAAGGAAAGCTAATCGCATTTAACCTGCGCATTTAAAAAAAGAAAACTAATCCGATCTCACCCTGAATTCGCAACAATAAAAACAGCAGCTAACTAAAAACGGAGCTGAGATTATCTCTCTCTGGTTTTTATCGCTTTCAATCAGTCGCGCAAGATAGCTCTAGCATTTTCTGCTTCTCGAGATTTCTGGAAACCAATAAGAGGACGGAATTATGATTACAGCTAACACAGCAGTCAATTACATTTAAATATAAATTATGAGATATATATACTTATTAAATGTTAAATGCATATGCTCCTGTACTTTTACTTTTAAGGACGTAGCTTTCTCTTATGATGTATCATGCACTGTATTGCAAGGGGAAATAAAACAATTTTAATTATAATTTTACTAAAAATATCTAACTAAATACAAAATTCGTAACACTGCTCCCTTCCCAAGGACTGCACGTCCCAGGCAGTACAATCCCTGGAAAGGAAGGCATACTTACAACTAAAGCATCAATACAAAAATAAACATTACAATATCATAACAAACAACATAAACAATACCTGCAATAAGTAACTTAAAATAAATCAATAAATGAGTGCATAAATTTACAAGTTTAAAAACAAAAAGGACCATGGTATTATACTATTTCCACTATATGCACTACGTACTATGGCCACTGTAAGGAGCTAGCCTGTCGTAATGAGCAACTTTGGGCTTAGTATTCGGAGACTTATGGATCCGAACAATGATTTCGTTCAGCCTTTTAGGATTGTGTAAGGACCACCCCAAAGTGACAGCGGTTTAGGACAGAGTCCTTTCCGTCAAATCGGATTCCAAAAACCACATCTTGCCTGTTTCCTTTGTTGAATCCATGTCCTGTAGCTCTTGCGTCTTATTGGGTCAACATCTTCTCCGTCACCAAGCTGACTCGCTCTGATGCAAAATTATGCATCACTTCAAACCGTGCCTGGAGATATTGGATGTACCCCTCAGGTGATGCAGGCACATCCGGAGGGCAACCAAATAAATGATCATAAGGCAGACAAATATCACGACCGAAGAGCATCTGCGATGGGAAATAGCCAGTAGTCTCATGGACAATGCTGCAATAAGCCACTAAAACCAGAGGTAACTTCATGTCCCAGTCCTGTTAGTTTCGCGTAACCACCAAGATTGATTAAACCCCTCTACCATCCCGTCTGACTGTGTTAAACAAAGGTGTCATTTGGGTTTCTTCAGTGCTGAGTAGCTTGTACAGTTCTTTTATTACAGCTGATGCAAAATTTCATCCTTGATCGGAATGTAACTGAAGAGGCACTCCGAGCCTGGAAATCCAATGCTGTATAACCTCTGCTACGGTGACAGCCTCTCGATCATGAATAGGATACGCTTAAGGCCACTTGGTGAAGTAATCAATGGCAACAAGGATGTATTTGTTGCCAACAGCAGTTTGCAGCAAAGGTCCCTGGATGTCAATGGCGATATGTTCAAAAGGTGCTCCTACATTGTAACATTGCAACATCCTTCGGCTGCATTTCTTTGGTCCTTTCCGACCTGCAGAGGCATCGCAAGATTGGTCCACTTTTGCATATCATCCTTTGCGTTACTCCAATAGAAGTGCTCTCAAACTCTCTGCAAGGTCTTCATTATTCAGAAGTGGCCTCCTGTAGGGAGCTATGTAGTTCTTTAAGGATATCTGGGATCTTGGGAGTATCAACTGCCATCAGAAAGCCTTTCTATCATCTGATCGAATTTCTGGTACAAAACACCATTTCAAATGTGAAGGGAGTCCTAGAGAGACCAGTATTCTTTTGTTGTCAGACTATAGATCGAAATGTACAGCCAGAAAGGCTTTCCATTTGAGGACTCCATTTGTTGCCAACAGCAGTCGCAGCAAAGGTCCCAGGATGTCAAAGACGATACGTTCAGAAGGTGCTCCTACATTGTAATGTTGTAACTTCCCTTGGCTGTGTTTCTTCGGTCCTTTCCGACCTGCAGAGGCATCGCAAGATTGGTATCACTTTTGCATACTATCCTTTGTGTTACTCCAATAGAAGCGCTCTCAAACTCTCTGCAAGGTCTTCATTATTCAGAAGTGGCCTCCTGTAGGGCAGCTATGTAGTTCTTTAAGGACATCCAGGATCTTGGGAGTATCAAGTGCCATCAGAAAGCCTTTCCATCATCTGATTTGAATTTTTGGTACAAAACACCGTTTCGAATGTGAAGGGACTCCCAGAGAGACCAGTATTCTTTTGTTGTTGGACTATAGATTGAAATGCTTGCCAGGAAGGTTTTCCCATTTGAGGACTCCATTAAATCAGTTATGGGTTTCATGTTGCCGTCCTCCAGCTGGTCTTTCCTGACTTCTTTGTCATTCCATGGGTCTCGATCAGCTGATGTTTACGTTGTAATTTGTCGCACGACCAGATTAAGCAGCTCGTATTTTGCTTTGACCCTATACTTCGCGTCAACCTAACCTGAGAACACACACAAGGCTAGAGCGACCTTTTCACTGCTTTTCACCCTGTTCAAGATATCCATACGCACCCAACTGCCCGCGGATATTCAACTCTTCCAAGTCGCTACCACATTTGGCAACTTCTTGCCAAAATCCAACCCATTTAAACAACAATCTTTTTATGCGATGAAGTTCCAGCTAAAACTAATAGTTAATTGTAGCGTAAAACGTACAGTGTGTTATTCATTTTCTCAATTTATATGAACTTTTAAACTACTATCTAAATGTGACGTATGCGAATTTGAATACCTTGAACTTGAAACGGAATACCTAACAATGCATTCCTTACAGCTTGTTTTTTTTTTTTTATTTAAAACATATCAACTTAGGAAATTTAGCAGTTTCTCTTAATTTGTTATTCTTTTAAAATTTATTTTCTAAAGAAGTTAATTTGATTTTAATTTGGGATGTTTAAAAAACTGTCTATATTTCATAGCAAATATCATAAAAATTTTATCGGTATTAATTGTCTCGTAAGACACATGCTCATGCAATCATACTCAATCACCCTCCCGTAGTACATTTTCTCCTATCTTGTTTATTATTGTTATTG
>KK113499.1:17947-125293 GCA_000611955.2 Stegodyphus mimosarum
TAGGCAGATATCCCTAGAGGCTTTGCCATAATCACACATATCCTACCCGCTAATCTGACTAAGTGATGAGATGCATTCGTGTAGGACGTTCTAAAGGAAACGGGCTCCTATTCACGTTACACATGAGGAAAACAATGAATCCACACCTTTCGCTTGGATTTGAGCCAAGGTCAAACTACCAGCATTCAGCGGTCTTAACCTCGGCCACTGGGGGACACTTTCATGTTAGATGTTTTAATGGATGTTAGCTTGTGTTTATAATGTTGTTTATAGTTTTGCTCTTTTTTTTTGAATTTGTGGCCTTAAAAAAAGGCCCTTGTATTTTTAATTTGTGGCCCTAAAAAGGGCCTTTTTTTAATTGAGGTATTCAATTCCGCTAAGATTATCGTCTGAAGAATCTGAACTATCCGACTCATCAATGTTAAACTTCACGCAGTCAACAGTGTTCTCTACCAAACCATCTAACTTCCACATTTTCTCTTCTTCTTCTATTACGTGCCTCACGCATTTAGCCCATTGCATAGGAGTCACCAAATCTATCCCTTTCTCAATCAATTTACGGACTTCGTCCTTTTTAAAAGTTCTGTTTTCAGATGCTACATATCCTTTTATGCTGCTCCATATAAGCTCAATTGGGTTCAATTCGCAATGATATGGTGGTAAACGAAGAACAGTATGTCCGTCTTCAGTAGCTAAAGCATCGATACGATGCAATTCAAACTGTTTCCGAACTTTAGATACAAGAACTAAAAGTTCTGCCTTCAACATATCAGCTTCCCAAGGAATATTTTTTTCTGTCAACCAAAGTTGAATGTCTGCTTTCCTTGTACTCGAAGAGGGAATGTTTTCAGACAAAGCGCTATGGTAAGATGCATTGTCCAACACAATTACACTGTTCGGTTGCAGGTTAGGCAGCAATTTTTTTCCAAACCAATTTTCATAATATTCGGCATTCATTTCCCCGTGATAATCTCCTTCCTTTTTTTTAGCTTCGAATATATCGCATGCTTCAGGAATAAATCCGTTTTCGTTACCAGCATGAACAACTATGCATTGTGAGCCTTTTCCTGAGGGAGCAGTTAAACCTGCCGAAAGGCCGCTCAAAAAGGCTCTCTTAGCACTTTTTACATTCGTATCCTCCCAAATTTTGGCTTTAGTGTGCCCAAAATTTACCCAAGTTTCATCGGTGTAATAAATTGTCCTACCTGTGCACGATATTTTTTCATATCTCTTAGATATCTGCGCCTCCAACATTGAATATCATCACGTTCAATCAAAATTGACTGGCGTTTTCGTTTTCTGTATGCAAATCCTAAATCATTCATCATTCGTCCTACTGTGCGAATGGACATATTTGGCAAATCAGCTTCATCATTTATAACTTTAGCCACTTTTTTCACAGTAGGAATTTCATTCCGTAAAAAAAAAATATGAACTTTGAATATCATCACGTTCAATCAAAATTGACTGGCGTTTTCGTTTTCTGTATGCAAATCCTAAATCATTCGTCCTACTGTGCGAATGGAAAAATATGAATTGAATATCATCACGTTCAATCAAAATTGACTGGCGTTTTCGTTTTCTGTATGCAAATCCTAAATCATTCGTCCTACTGTGCGAATGGACATATTTGGCAAATCAGCTTCATCATTTATAACTTTAGCCACTTTTTTCACAGTAGGAATTTCATTCCGTAAAAAAAAAATATGAACTTTCCTTCGTATTGTTGCTAAAGTTAGCTCATCATATCGCTTGATTCGGTTTTGCGTACCGAATTTCAGAGGTCGTTTTTTCCCCGGAGTGGAAAATTTGCCATTTTCTTTCAATTCGGATTTCATGCGATTGATGCTTGTTACAGAAACTCCAGTGAAATCAGCAGCAAAAGTAACAATTTCGTTATCGGATTTATTAGCAAAATGCTCCCGTAATTTTATAACAACATTCATAACGATAATCTTAGCGGAACTGCTCAGTGGTTTACCAGTCTTATGAGGTTGAAAATCACACACATATGTCGAAGATGAATCAGACGCCATAACAATTGCTATCTTCTCCTCCCGGTCAGTGAATGAATGAATGCTTTATTGCTTTCCTCATCGAGCGTGGGGTGAGGTCGGGATTGCTGGAATTTTCAGTTTCGCCAATAATGCAAAAAAAAAGGGTAATGTCTTCCTGTTGGTCATCGAATGATTGACATATTACCAAATTTTTAAATAAAAAGCCGGACGCAACGTAATCTATCGTTTCATATATTTTTTTCCCTTCCGTTTTTTTTGCTCAACAGTATTCATATTTCACAGCGTAAGGTTTACTATATAACTTCTCGAAAATGGTAGAACTATATTCTCCGGCGGACGCATACACTTTCTACTATATCCAGTGTTCTCAGCTTAGGTTGATCTGCAGTATAGAACAATATCGGCAGCTTCCTGGGCAAGGTCTTCTAGACAGGGCATTGTTGTTTCCATGTCATGATCCCTTCTCATGAGGGATTGAGAAGTCATATTCCTGGAGTCTCTGTATCCTCCTGGCTATTTGACTACCAGGATTCTTGAAATTTAAAAGCCAGGTCAATGATGCATGATCTGTGAGGAGCAGCAATTTTCTGCCATAGAGATAATAATGGAAGTGTTCTATGGCTTTAACTATGGCGAGCAACTCTTTCCTGGTGACACAGTAATTCCTCCCCAGTTTAGACAAGCACTTGCTAAAGTAGGCCATGACATGTTCTTGGCCGTTTATTTCTTTGGACAAAACAGCACTGACACTTTCATTGCTCACTTCTGTGTTAAAAATAAATGGTCTAGCTGGGGATATGTCAGAATTGGAGCAGACGTTAAAGCTTCCTTCAGGTTCTTAAATGCATTCTTACATTCTTTTGTCCACAGAAGGTTTTGCTTGCTCTTTATTAGCTTGTGAAGTGCTCTTGCAATGGAAGAAAAATCCTTCAGGAATCTCCTATAGTAGGTGCAAAGCCCTAGAAAGTTTCTCAGCTGGTGGACATTTTCGGGACCTCTCCAGTCTTTAACTGCTGACACTTTTTCAGAATCCATGCGCACACCTTCAGCAGAGATGACATGTCCAAGGTAAGTCACTTCCTGTCTGAATAATATACATTTAGTGTGACTCAACTTTAAATTTGCTCTTTTCAGTTTCTGAAGCAGCTTTCTAAGATTTTCTAGATGTTCTTTAAAACTCTTTTCGACGATGATGATGTCATTCAGGTATATCCGACAGACTTCATAGGAAAGACCTTTCAAAATAGTCTCCATGAGGCGTTCGAATGTTGCCAATGCACTGCAGAGACCAAACGGCATCACCTTGAACTGCCAATGTCTTTGTCCTGTATTAAATGATGTCTTTTCTCAGTCATCAGGGTGTATCTCTACTTGCCAATATCCATTCTTCAGATCAAGTATCGAAAACCATTTGCTTCCAGCAAGAGGGAAGAACGATAATAGGAAGAGGGTAGCTGTCTTTCTTTATAACCTCGTTCAGCCGGTAATAGTCAACGTAAAATCTGGTTGAACCACCTTTCTTCCTGACGAGGACGATGCGAGATGCTAATGGGCTTCTGAAGGCTCGATGACATTGCTTTTTTGCATGTCCTTTAAATGTGTTCTTACCTGTTCCTGTTTAGCTACTGGCAGACATCTTGGGTGTTGCTTAATTGGTGGGTGATCTCCAGTATCAATTATATGATGTGTCAAACTGGTTCGACCTATGTCAGAAGATGAATGGGAGACATCTTGAAATTTTTTAATGATATGTTCGGCAGCATTCCTCTCATCATTTAATTGTGCATCCTGCAATAACTCCGATATAATGCTCTCTGAATACATGGATTCTGAGATATTACAGCATTCTGTTTCATTTAATGCTGGTTACTGGAGTATATACTGCAACCACTTCACCTTTCTTAATAACTCTTGCCTTATCAGTTACATTAGCAACTCTCACCGGGATAACGGTCTTCAATAGGCCGACGAGTGCTGAGGCTACTAGTACTCCCTTCGGACTGTTACAGTTCTTAGGATATTCTATGATGCAGTAGCAGAAATTCTTATTTTAGGCTACGGATCCAGGAAGTAAATATTCTGTTCTTGTGGGTGTTGTGATATCATCTTGAGCTATGATTCAGTGGACAGATTTAACTCTTTCATCATTAATTCCGAATAGGGCTATGTCCTGAGAGGCAGAATGTAGTTCATTATTTTTCAATAGCAAGGAAAAATTGTATTTCTTTAGAAAGTCCAATCTGAGTATGCAAGGATTTTATAATATCTGCCACATATGCTGAGTGATTGTAAGCGGTACTTCAAAAATGATGTTCATGTTTATCGCCGGACACAGTCTGGAGGATAATGCAGGGCGGTGTGAAGATGAGTTTACCTTTCAAATCTTGAGCCAGATCTTTTCGAATGATTGTAATATTGGCTCCTGCATGATAACGCTCCATGATGTTAATGCTTAATTTCCCCTCTATGTCGATCTTCTCGCTGGACATAGTCTGGACGGTAACGCAGGGCTACGTGTGGATAAGTTTAACTTTGAGTTAATGAGCCAAATCTTTTCAGATGATGGTAATATTGGCTCTGTCGATCGTCATATTGCAAGAAACCCTACTGATACGTCCCATGATAAAAAGTCCTTCACTGCTGCCACTCACTGCAGAAATCTGAAGCGCTTTAAACTGGGGCTTTTCATTATCTGGCAACCTCCACCCCATGAGATGGCCATTAATCACTTTCCCCAGTTCTTGATAAGCATGGTTTTAACTTCTGTGCCCTGGGGTGTTCATTCTGCAGTTCCATCGTATGTGTCCTTCAGCTCCAAAGTTCGAACACTTTATGGTTGGTTTCTTGTCATTCTTATTCCATCTCAGAGCATTGACTTGTCTTGTTAAATCATCTAGGGAAGCAGCCATTTGATCCACTGGCTCTTGAACTTGCGCAGATATAATTGGGTGTCGGTCTCTATGAGTTGCTTGCTGGGTTGCCTCGAATTTCACGGCGTACACTAGAGCAGTTTTTAAATCTTTAACATCTCCCATTCGCAGAGCTTTCTGTATTTCAGGATCCTGTATGCAGTGGATAAGTACTGCAAGGAAAGTATTTCTCTTGGGCATTCTGAAAAGGCGGGTTAAGGCAGCCTTTCGACATCTATGGCAAGTTCCTGGAGTATTTCCATGTGCTTCTGTTGAAAAGATTTTAATTGACGCCTGCTATAATCTTTTAAACACTTCTCGCCAAAGTGCAGTTCTAATGCACCGGATAGAGCTTCGAAGCTTAATGTCTGGTTTTCTGGAAAAGTTTGAATATTCGCAACATCTGCTCCCAGAGAAGTGGCAAGATGACAGGCCTTAGCTTCGGAATCCCATCCATTTGGATCCACCACTATAGAAAATTGTGTGTTATATACTTGCCAGGAGGTCTTGCCATCATATGTGGATAGCTTCAGACAGGAATAATGGTAAAAATTTTAAGCCATCAATATTGCTCCCTGCCGTTGCTATGAATTTCTTCAAGATATCGACTTCTTTGGCAACAGCAGAAACTCTGTCATCAATTTGTTGTTCGATTTATTGTTGGATGGCAGAAACTCCTCCTTTGATTTACTTTTTGACAGAAGAAATTCTGCAATCGATTTGTTGTTCCACAGCTGAAACTCACTCTTCTAGTTGTTCTTTGACAGAAGAAACGTTTTCTTGAATTTGTCGAACTTTATTTTAAATTGCGTCTATTCTGCCTCATTGCCTCAAACTTGTTTTCTATTATGCAGGAAATTTCTCTTTTCATTTCCTCTTGATCTGCTTTCATTTTTTCTTTAGCAGCCTTCATTGCTTCTTGAACGTCTCATAAGGTTATTTCTACTGCCTTTCTAGCATGCCTTTGTGGTAAAATGGCCAGCACACTCGGCACGTTTCGAGAGGTTTGTGGTTCGAGTCTTGGTGAGGGCATTGGTAATTTTTCAGCTATCCTGCTTTCAAAAAAAAAAAAAAAAAAAAAAACCTTTAGCCTAGCATCTCTACAGTAACACCCAAACTAAGGGGGGGGAAAAAGAGGGGGTGATGGTGGATCTAGTGATTGGTTCCCCTAATCCCCAGTCGCCTCTTAACACTTTGCGACACAGTGCTCCCGGTCACACCTAAAAATTTCCCTCTCTACACACAGAAAATCTGAATGAAAAAGGATTTACAGGTTACTCTGAAACTTCTTTATTTATACTAGATAGCAGCACAACACAAACTGGTCCATATATTTTAGCCATGTTTAGTTTTTAAAGACCCTCATTTTTCAAAGAAATCTTCCCGATTTTTTTAGGATATAAAAGAAATTGTTTGAAAAGAAATTTCTATTTTATTTTCTTGACTGTATGCTAGTCTCCTAGTTTCAAAATTGTACCTTGAAATCTTGCCTAATATTGAATGGCGGACATCAGGTGTGCCCAGAGTGGGATCACTGAAACACTAGGACCAGATCAACAACAGTACCTTTGTTACAGTGCAGCTCTCCAGTGAGCTCATTCACAACAGACAGGTGGGTCCACATCTGTGTTTCATTTCCTGTTTTTCTTTTTTTAGGGGAAATTTGATTTATCAACTAAGAAATTGGTGAGGTGATTTCCTGAAGGTCAGGGGTAATTTTATCAGCTAGCTGTTTGGTTTTTCACTAGAGCAGTTCTCTTTTTTACTTTCGTTCAAAGACGTTTTGTTAGCGCTACATTTTGACAGTTTTGAGTTGTAGATGTTTATTTAATTTTATTTTATAGTTTATATTTTCTAATCTAACTGTAGATATAATAATAGCTTATTTTTTTTCTCATTTTTAATTGTTTTTAAAATGGATCAGAGAAAGCTGACCATTTGTGAAGCACTGAAGTTCTACACAAATTGCCTTCAGATAGTGGATCGGATACAGATCTCGGTACATGTGCAAAACATACAATGTTGGGTTGTGCTTTTTAAAAGGTGGTATCACTTTCTTCAAAAAGTACCACCATGATAAAAATAGATGAAAGTGTGAATATGAAATGTAAATAACGTAACTATCACACACCCAAGTTACTTTTTCAATTATACGCATGCATGCAATCATCATATAACCAAGAAGAGCTTTTTGGGGAGTTGTAGAGTAGCAGGCTTCCCCACGGCATACCATGAGTAATGCTAACTCTGCTACAGAATTCAGCATCTAGTGTTTTTCAATCGCATGCAAAATCTTTTACGCTATTACGCACTTCCCAGTAATGCTCGTTTCAGCATTCTTTTTGGAGCTCTATTCATTCAGTGAGCCTGCTTTGCGCACACCCACAAAATTAAAACGGTAAGTGCTAGCTTGACAAAATTTTGCCTGTGTTCTCTGGGCCTGATTAGATTGCCTACCATTTTTTTCGTTGAAGAAATTCCAACTTTAAAAGGTAACGTGCTGGAAAGAGTTTGTTCTGTAGATTCCTTAAGTATTATTTTACAGTGCTTAATGATTTTATTAATTTACAGTGAATAGTGAAATTTTTATGTTCTTGTTTGAGATATAATTATTAAATTATACTGCTGTTTAAACTCTTTCATTCGATTTGAGTACAGTTCTTTTAAGTTAGTAGAAAGCTTGTACAGCAACAGGTAGTTTTTGCATGCTCATGGATGGAGAATTTGGGGATTAAGGGTCGGTGGCCAGCTGCATTTTTCGTGCCCTTGTCTTGCGAGGGCAAACATGTGATTTTCTCATTCAAAGGCGAACAGCTCTAGCGGCGGCGATTCTTGATAGACTTTTGGGGTAAAAGTACTTAGGATTTGTCTGAAGAGTCACAATCGTTAACTGATTTACGTTGTAAACATCCCTTGGTTCTGCGTGTGAAAATCTGGGCTTGTCACTGTGAAAAGAGAGGTCTGAGTTTTCTTCGAATTTTAGTTAGTATTTATTGCTCTGGTTCTAATTGTTAGAGCGGGTTATTGTTTTACGTCGGATTGGTGAATTTTAATTTTATGGATTTTTTGAACCAATAGTAATTTAGAGGCAGTCCACATTTTGAGCATTGCAAGGTTCTAAAATTGGTCACAGACCGAGGCCAAGGAGATACTTTAAGATTTTTATCAGATTTTCGAGACTTTTTGAGGAGAGGGAGAGGCCCGGCGCCCCCCTTCTCGGGGCCGACGCCGTCTGCTGTACGGGTGCGGGTGTAGGATATTATAGGGCCGAGAACTTGAACAAGAGCATTGTGGGTCCCTATTGTTGCAGCTTCGGCGAAAATGACTCAAATCTTGTAGCTAAATCCAATTCTCAGACTCCAGGGTTCTGTTTAGTCGCTGATGTGTTTTCCCTTTGGGAGAAATGTGCTTGAAAGGAAAAGGAAGGCTACTCCCGTTTGTATTTTGTCCTGCTGTCATCGCCCTCGGTGACCCTTGAAAGAATGGTTTTTCCCTTTTGGAAAGAAAGGTGTTTCAAAGCTCACAGTGAAGCTCCCGATTACTATGGAGAACACAGAAGATGGGTCAACCTCACATGGAACTTGGACAGAAAAGGGAAGGCTGCTCCTAGACTAAGTATAGTGCTGGATTATGAAAGGTATTCCACTGTTGGAAGGAGCTATTTCAAAGTCGGAAGTTTCCCACATTTGATGTTATAGAACAGACATATGGTTTTTTACGATTTCAAGAAATGGTCAGACAGTTCCTCGGGTCCCAGAGTCGGTAGTCTATGCGAATTTTTGAGTGATTTTTTTTCTCTCGTTATGTTTATTACTAGTGATTTTACTAATTTGAGGGACTGATTTTTATTTTTTTAAATGTTTGTCGTGAGTCATCTCTTTAATTAAGGGAAAATAAATGTGAGATTCTATCAAGAAATTTAATTATATCTATATGTCCGAAGATAAATATTCTGAGGTGTCACAAGTGAAAGAATAATAAGTTCTTCTAAATTAGCTTTTCATGTGATCCTAAATTCCTTGAGTAACTATTTAAAAATAATCGTAATTGTAAAGTGTTTATTAAGATTTTGGGTAGGATTTATAACTACTTAAGGATTAAAAAATTGTGTGCAACTACTTGATTATTGCTCAGCGGTAATTATGCAATAATTGTAAAGTGCACGACTAGTAATTTTGGGTGCAATATTGATAAATGTACAGATTGTCACATGAGAATTTTACAAATAATTTCTTAGATAATATTTTTGTAGAGGTAGTCTAAACAGCTCTCTGTAATTAAAATTTTTGGAATATTAAATAAATGTATGTTATTGATTTACTATTGTACGTTTTTATCTGGTGGTCTACTGTAGGTCACCCACGTGATCCTTTCAGGAAACATGGTTAAACTTTGATTCGAACCTGGGTAGTTTATTGCGGCTGTAGGAGAATTTAATGATGTTTGTGACTGTACGATCAGATTTATTAATTTATTTGAAACTGGTGTATTGACTTCTTAGCGTGAGATTTATCTCTTCCTGGTGCTTTGATTTGTTATGTGCTATGCTTAAAGGAAAAGTGTCTGTGGCTATTGAAATTTATATCCTTACAGGAAGGAAAGCTGAGTAGTTAGTTTTAGTAAGAGATAGCACTTTGCGGTTTTTGTTATGGTAAAGCAATTTTATATGATTAATAATATTTTGATTTTAACAAAACACCAGGGAGGATATTTTCATCTCTTTATTCTTAAGAATTGAGAGTTGATATGATAAACCTTAATTTACTGTGTTCAGGATTTAAGTCAAATTTGATCTAGCTTAAAGGAATTAATTTCAATCACCAGTATCTTTGAAATGATTTAATGAATTCAGTATATTTTTATGAGAATTTTAGTATTGTACTTAAGTTTGTCCGGCACCAGTCAGGAAGGTCAGGCAAAGAGTTAAATATAAAAAGCAAACTTGTATTTTTTTTTATTCGCGACAGGTTAAAGGGGGGAAGTATATAAGATATTTCTACTGCCTTCTTAGCATGCCTTCGTGGTATAATGGCCAGCACCCTGGGCACATATTCGAGAGGTCCATAGTTCAAATCCCTGTTCAGGAGCCACTGAAGAGACATCAGGTATTTTCTTAAAGAAGGAGAGATAAAAAATGAGCAATGCCCTCACTGGGACTCGAACCATAGACCTCTCAAATATGCACCAACTGTGCTAGCCATTACACCACAAAGGCATGCTAAGAAAGCAGTAGAAATACCTTATAGGGTTTCATTTCTTATTTAACTGATTCTTGATAGGCTTTCATGTCTTCTTGTCCCATTTTGATTTCTTCTTTGAATGCAGTGAATGCTGCCAACTGCCGCAATTGTTTCTCCATCACACTTGTCACTGGCATTCAATCCCACTTCTGACACAAAAAAGTGCTGCGTGCATACAGATTCATGCGAGATTGAATGCACAAGTCTGATAAAAGGTTAATAAAATTTATTCTTATAACAAAATGCTGGAATTTTCCTCAGAGATATTTGTACAAGTGTTCACAATATCAGGCTGTAATAATCAATAGAACGTGAATACGTTAAAAAGAGAAAGTTAATCCAATCTCACTTTCAATTCGCAACACTAACAACAGCAGCTAACTAAAAACTGAGCTGAAATGCTGTCTTCCTCTGGTTTTTATAGCTTTCAATCGTTTGAGCGAGATGGTTTCAGCATTTTCTGCTTCTCAAGATATATGGAAACCAATAAGAGGATGATTACAGTTACAATTCAATTTAAATTTAAATTTAAATTACAAGATATCTACTTATTAAATGTTAAATGCACATGCTCCTGTGCATAGCTTTCTCTTAAAATATGTCTCATGCTGCATTGCACGGAGAAATAAAACAATTTAAATTATATTTCTACTAAAAATATCTAACTAAATACAAAATTCATAACAATATTAAAGGTGGCTCACCTGGTCCATCGTCAAATAAAGTTACTGTGTGGCAGCCTCTTCAATGAATTGTGAATCTGAAACTCTTGGTAACTGAAAAAATAACTGACTGATCCAATACCGATACCATGCAGTGAAATTTCTGTTTAAGGTTTTCTAACTGTATATCATATCTGCAATGAAATGCTTTATACCTTCTGCCAAAAAGGTCCTTGCAATAACATTTCTTTCCCAGAAAGCCGTAATTTACATTCTTCTGCAAACTTCTTTTCTATGCAAGATATCATCCAACAATGCTGTTGTGTATCTGAATTTTCCGGTATGTCCAATTCCAACTATTAGAGTTTTTAAATATATAATTTTCAAAAATGACTCCATAGAAATCATAGAACTAGTAGCATCTCCATCACTTTTTGAATACATTTTGCTTAATTCTGAACACAACAATGCGCAATGCCTCCTGTTACACATTATGCATTTTAAAAAACTTCGGCATGATTTTGCCATGTGACCAGCTTTTAAACAGCTCAGGGAACACCTTTTCCATACATATGACTTCTTTTCTTATAATGACATATGTACAGTTCTTGCACAGTCCTGGCTGTTTGATTGTTGTTGCAAAATAGGCAATTTATTTTATATGGTTTATAATTTGAAGATGATGCAGTCATTTAGGGTCAATGTGGAAGGCATGCAGCCTTCTTGTAACTTTTGTTGTGGTTTTCTAGCTTTAGAATGTGATGAGAAACTAGGTTCTGCCAATTTGCGATGCTCTTCTCCTTCTACCTCATTACGCAAAAATATCATCAACTCTGCTTACAGCTTTTCTTTGATCCAATTTAAAGAATCGGTGTCTGCTTTTCTATTTAATCTGTGCTTTTCTCACACATCAAGAATATCAGTTAAACACGACTCTACTAGTGGGTATAACATGGCTGCATAAATTTCGGTTGTTACACCTAATGCTTCCAATGTTCGCAAATAAGTTCCTACTTAAACATAGAAAACACTCCATTTGATACTTGAATGATTACTCACCAAAGTCAGTAAATCTCAAATATAAACTTCAATCAACAAATCATATCTGCCACAAGATTTTAAATGCTCCACCACATTGGGATAACTATCTTTAGAAGGTATATATCTATCAACTATTCCTCTTAACTCTTGATTTAGGCTTCAAAGATAGAAAGTACAGACACTTAGTCTCTTCTTTGAAAACTGGCCCCAAAAGGCTATTCAATTTCTTGATACTAAATCGTATTCTTTTAAATCTAACTTTGGAAGCGTTAAATTATCTTGGCTAATCACTGATATACTTGAGTTTATACAATCTTTAGAATAATTCTTAAACTTCAGGTTGAATATCTATGAATTTCATTGGTAAATTCGATTAATTCATTTAACTGATCATGAGTATTAAACTAACGCTTAGGTTTATAAACAGTCTTACTGTAATGAGAATGAACTTACTACTTCCAGTTTCTTGTGTGACATCAGATCTATAAATTGATTGTAAGTCATACTAAAAGAACAGCACAGATTACTTCTATCCCTTTTCAACTTTTCTAAGACGTTTACACTCTCACCAACTTCTGTTTTTTTTTTTCAAGTGGGTCAGTCATCTTTACAATTAAAAGCTCTGTTTACTTCTCTATACAACTTAAGTATTCTTCAAAACTTAATATTATTAATCTTTCATAGTTGGGTATGCCACTAATTTACTGTTAGAACTGAGTCAATGAAATAGCATAGATTAGATAAAGAATGCATTCATTCACAGTATATATATTCAGAAAAAGAACAATTTTAGTCTTATGTACATTAAATATTTTGTAAACTTTAGAATCCAATTAACACATAACTTAACAGCCATTACATTTTTCTGATGTTGCCAAATTCTAAACTATGAAAACTTATAATTTGATTTTTAAGAAGTGCACTTTTATTTACATCATAATTAAAATATTGATTTGCAACACAGCTCATTTACTATGGGGGGAAAAACTACATTAAAATATTTTTCAGCAGTAAAATGAATAAAAAACAAATACAATGACATTCAAGAATTTCTTTCTTTTGGGAGCAAACTGAAGCAATTATCCTTCTATAATTAAATCATCGTCGTCAAATAATGAGGGAAGCAAAAATCAAATCATGAAAAGAGTAAATTATTTTTAGAGATTGCTACGCATGGTAATATTCAAGACCAAATGCTAAACATTCCATATTAACAGATACATAAACTTACTTTCACTTCAAAGAAAGCAGATCCAAAGGTTGGCCACTTAAAAATAACTTTCAAAAAATTTACTTTGCTTTCCTCCGGACTCATGCCGGCATCTTGGTTATATGCTGCTACAATAGCCTGTGTAGAAATTAAGAAAGCAACATTGAAAGCAATAGCATAAGAAATAGATCTTGCATATTTCTAACCTACATGAAAAAATTTATGTGAACACAGACCAGATTTTACTTATGTATTAAAAGTGCATGCTTTTTATTACTACAAAAATTATACATATATATATAACAGGGATGGCCAAACTTTGAGACAGTAGGAGCTGCATGTTAGGATTCGCGAAATTTCGAGACCCACAGTGCCATATTTGTACTGCTTTAAAAGTAATATAAAAATTTTCATTTATCATTTAATTATTGTAGTTTCAAATACATATAAAAAAATAATTTTTAAGCTTCTGCTCTATACTGAGGAAAGTTTTTCCTGCAATATACAGATCTGAAATTACTATATGGTGCAAACTATTTTTTTCTTCAGACAGAAAGTCAAACATTTTCTTTTGATTTCTCCCCTTCCACCTCTTTATAGTTATTGACTGAATTCAACAGATGCAAACCAAAATGAATAATAATGAATACTGAAACATTTAAGATAAATGAAAAGCTTTTCTTACATGCCATATATTAGTGCTAATAAACCCAAAAAAATTTTAATAATATTAAATAAATATTAAATTAGATGACAGTTGCATACATACAAAATATGAAGGCCAAAATGTACCGAGTCATACTATAACCTTTTTTCAGAATACTATATTGCTGTTTAAAAATATATATATTTCAAAATTAAAACTACTGTTTGCTGTAAGGGAGTGGCCAAAGAAATTCATGCAACTCGTAAGCTGTAGTTTGCCCATTCCTGTTATATAATAAATATATTACATGACTAGTAAAATATTTCATTCATTAAATTTTAACAAATTTCACAGAATTTGAATATATTTTTAACAAATGTCTAAAGAGACTGATACACAAGGGGTGTCCATGAAGTACGTTTCCCTCATACGTGCATATGGTAGGCCATGCTGTTGTGGAAGGGTAGTACATGTGCATAGGAGGCTTATAATGTGGCAACTGTGTGGCCCAGGTGACACTTCCCACTGCTCTTAGATGGCCAAAGATGGAGGCTTTTAGTCCATCCTTTAGCAGCTGTGAGGTTTCAACTGTAATCAAGTTTTGAAACATGCAAAACACAGTGCTAACTAAGCTTCATCATCAGTTCTATATGGCATATAGGGAAGCAGATGGTGCATCATAGATACAGTGAATTTTCAAATCGACTAAATGTGCATGATCATAAGTGCATTCGGCAACCATCGATTATTACAGATGACACTGTGGAGTAAGTGCAGCAGCAGATTTTGGAGAATTGTTGCATCTCACTTATAAAACTCAGCAGCCATTTTAGTCAGATTTCTCACTCTTTGCTGGAAGAAATAGTCAGGAAACATTTCTTCCCCCTTCCTGGAAGTTGTGTGCAAAGTGGATGTTGAAGCAAATTATGCCTGAACACAAAGCAAAACACATGAATTCACCATTAACACTTCTGCAGATACCATGATGATGGTGACAGGTTTCTGCACTAGATCATCATCAACAATGAAACGTAAATTGCACACTTTACTGAGAAAAACATCAGTCCGTGAATTCACATTATAGTAGATCTCTGAAAAAGGCAAAATTCAAGCAGACATTGTCAACACAAGAGTGATATGCACTGGGTTCTGGGACAGTGAATGCAGACTGTTACTATGAAACACTGCAAAAATTATGATGGGTTATTCAAAACAAGCAACATGTTCAGTCCGAAATTGTCTTGTAAGAAAATCCCCTGTACGAATTCCAACAGAAAATATTCAAAACTTCATCATACAGTCCTGATCTCATTTTCGTCTTTCCTTATACCTTAAGAAATTTCTGTCGGGTCAAAATTTTCAAAGTGATGCTGAGGTACAAACTGTTATTATGTACTGGTTCTGGCAGCAGATTTCCGTGATACAAGGATACATAAACTGGTTTCATGTTATGACTATTTCTCAATTCTAATCGGTTTGGTTTCATGTGATAATGACAAAGCCTTGAGGGCATCTGCCTAAGGGGAGGGATGCCTTCATGGAGAACTTTCTAGGGGAAACTGGCTCATATACACATTAGACATGGGGAAAAGCATGAAAATGACCATGCAGCCTGCCCACTGGTGTGATTTGAACCTTGAACCGAGATACCGTGTTAGCGATTTTACCGTTCAGCCACTGATAAGCCCCAATTCTGATGGGAATTATGCTACAATCAATTTTTAATGAATCTTCCCATGAAATAAATGTTTACATTCTGTAGCCGGTCCCAGAGAAACTTACTTTCTGGATGTCCCTTGTATGTGTAAATTTAGAATCTCATGCAAAACAGTTTTGAATAAAAAGCTCAGGCAGATGGCATATGTAATATCAATGAAAACACATGCAATCAATAATGCATTCATTATGGTAAACTACCTGATCGTATGTAGAGCACGGTTGGCATGTTTATTCTTGAAGTGTCTAACTATCTGGAATGTAAAAATCAAAGTAATTTTCCCTTTTATTAACAAGATTCTCTTACATTTAAGCGAATATAAAATAAGCTTTCTGCTCTTAATACAGTAGTTAGCATTTCTCTTAAATGGAAGCTAGCTGCTCTCGTAAGTAAAGGGACTGATTATATGTATTATGCAGCTAATCTATGTCCTTACAATTTAAAGAAATCCCACACAATATTTATTCCCCATTAGTTGCTTCCCAATACATCAAAAGAGAAATACGGTGCATTTCAAAACAAGCAATAACAACAGCAAAAAAAATTGAAAATTTGTATTTTTTTACTCTGTTGCCTAAAAAACAATGATCAAGATAAATTTTACTGATAACAGGAATTTTCGAAACCCAGCTTGTTTAAACCGACTCTAAAAGTATATTTTACACATCAGTATGAAAAGTCTCGGAATGAGTACACATCAATATGAAAAGTCTCGGAATGTGTTGTCATATAACATGTACATATGATTGACAGACTATCATAGACAAATTAGTATGAGTTTCAGTGTACCTTTACTAGGATTTCAGTGTTTGTTACATTACCATTTCAAATTTCATAACACTATAACAGCAAGTGCAAAGTGAACCATAATAGCATTCCAAGACATTCAATTCAAGATGTACAACTTGTTCTTGGGGAAAGGAAAGATTTGTTGTATTTTAACATCTGTAACAGCATATAATACTCCAAGAGTATTAAAAAGAAATTAAAAAAAATTCTACTGTAAAGGCTGCCATAATTTCATACATTAACATTCTATTGAGAATGTCATACTTTTACATTCTATTGAATGATCTCCGGTGACAATGGCTTGTTTAATATATGACATATGAGGCCCAATGCCAAATGTTTTAATCCAGCTCATTTAGTATTATTTGAATTTAAGAAGTCTAAATTTTTAGAAATAAGTATCACAAGAACTGTATGGGTTACGATTTTCCCACTTCAAGGAACTACTATACCCACACCAAAAAAGAAAAATTTCCAATACAGTCATACAAAATTTGCCACACAGTGATTATTTGTTTATGCTGATCAAGTCCTAAATGAAATTTTGAGTTATCATAGCACATGTGCCAGATTAACATTTTATCAGAATTCTGTATACCACAACATGAAGTATTGACATATACAACATGCCCAAATAAACAAAAGCAATCACTTCCACAGTCGACATTAACTCTGTAGAATGGAAAATAAATTACTGAAAAACAAATAATTTTGTTAAGAAATTTTTAAAAAAAATATTAATGACAGATTTCCACCCTAATTTCTCTTTTTAAACATTTTAAAGGTGCATTATATTGCTTTCACTTTCAATAAACACCAACCATCACAAAAGACAATTGCTGGTGGTCATTAATCAATCAAGTTTCTAATGTATCACTGACATTATAAAACTATACAGTTGAATAAAGTATTAAGTAGTCATTTTATCTGGACTTCTTAACATTTTGCAACAACTATTATCTTATGGCATGAGTATTGTTTCCATTACTTCATAATATGTCAACTGCGAAATTTTTAATTTTGTTTGTGTATTCCTTATCTGCACTAAAAAAATTTAATGTCTATGCTTTTACACACAGATCTGCATACTGGAAACTAAATCATAGCTAAATAATACATAACAATAGAAATACATTTATAAATACTTTATCGCACTTAAAAATAAGTAAGAGGTTGACGTTCATCCCATAAAGCTCTATTCTGCATTGAAACGAATAAAAGTTCAAGGAATAAATTTAGACATTAATGATATTGCCATATGTAAAGATACCATAATTTTATTAAAATGCTGTAGTAACATAGATAACACGTTTCTTAGTTTTGCTCAAACAAGAAGAGAATTTTTTATTATTTTGATGTTTTCCTTTTTATATTATTTTTATGGTCAAGAAATAAATGCACAAAAAAAGTGCCTTACAAAATCGAAATGACCTTTGAGTAGGGGATTTTTAATTTTATTCAATAATTACGTTTTAGGAGATAACAACAGTAAATACTTTTATATAAGAACAGAAACAAAATATCTGTACAATGTTTCATACATTTCATTTTTTTAAATTAAACTCTTTTACCTGATGCTATACTGTAATCTGATCTTTACAGATCACTTTAGCTTTTGATATAAATGCTGTGTATTAAGATGATAAAAAATGAACCATAATGTAAAACGATCTATTATAGTTCTATGCATATATATATAATTTTGTTAAATTTTAATATGTATATATAATTCTGTTTTACAAAAATGTAACAATATTTGGTCTAGGAGTCGCATACAGAACTTTTAAGAAGTTCTTTCAGTAACTTTAGCATATTAAGAATACAATAATTCATGAGTTACTTGCTCAAGACACTTACTGATGTTAAAGTTACATAAGTTACAAGACTTTTTAATTATTTAGAAATGTGCATCACTTGTTTATGATGCTTTCTGTATTACTTTTTACTTTACTGGTTCTGCAACTTGATGAAATTAATCTGCTTTTCTGCACCAAATACTACAACATATCGTAATACAGAAGAAAGAACACAAAAAGTATATTACAATGAAGCACCTGATGCATTTTTAGACTCTCTTCATGAGATATTTCTTCAATATTAAATTTGAACAGAATCATATGATATTCTTCACATTATCTGAATTACATGCTCCAAAACACTGTCTCAAAAGTGTGTCATCATAATATTTCTCAGTCTGGCATAATCCCTGTTTTCATTTTCATATTTTAGAATCTTCTGATACACTTGCTAAATTCTCAATTTATTCAATGAACCCAGTGAATTTAGAAAGTGTAAGAGAGTGTAAGAAAGAGTAGAAGAATGATTATTTTCAGGAATTCTTCAGACTGTTAATATTTGCCTGTTTCAAGTCCATTCATTAAACTGTTCAAAATCCTAGACAAAGCATTTCATCCCCCCTTCCAATAGAGTTACAGGACATGGACCGAATTATGAAAACACCAAATTTAAACATTTCATTCCCAGGAGGTGTTAAAGAAACAGAACACGCCTTTATATTCTGTGCCAGTGGGCATCTCTTTTCCTTCAAAAGGCTATACATGTTGCAGTAAAACGCCATCCCATTTTCCACACTACAATAAGATACTATCAACATTAAAGACACCAATTTTCTCTTTGGTTACATTCTTTAAAATTTATTGTTATAATTAATTTATTGTTTATGTAATATGATTCAGGTTCTAATTAAGTAATTATAGGAATTACTTTAATTTTGACTCATAAGCCAAATGAATGGTTTACAATTTATAACATTAAACTAATAATAATAAAAGTACAGTAAAACCTCTATTAACCTGGCCTCCACCAACCAACGTCTCAATTAACCAAGCTGGCAATTAAAAAAATAATTGGAAAAATGTAACATTAGAAAGGGTTTAGCAAAAATCAATGACAGTCGCAACTTTTATTAGTTATTGATTGTTAAGCCTTTCATATTAGTAATGGGTTATTTAATGGCCTTCCTACTGTACATTACTCTAAAAAATATGGTTTAGATGTGTTAAAAATGAAAGCTAAATGAGTTAATTTGCAGATATATTCCAAAGGATAAAAGAACTGCATTTGGGAAAGCATAAATGTAGAAAACAAGAAACCAAACTTTCAAGTTTTGAGAGATAAACTCTATTTACTTTTCATTAACGTGTTTTGAAAAAAAAAGAGAGAGAGGAGGTTTCTTAGTAAAATGCCAAATAGAAATTTGACAGTTTAACATTTAATGCACATTTTGATGGAGTTTGCTTATTCCAGTTTTTAAATAAATATTTTTGGCATGAAATAAAATGTTATATGAATTATTCATTGATCAACGGAAACAAAACTTACCCGATAATCGAAGTTTATTAAAACATTAATAACTGTACTTGTGCGCTTATTTTAGAATTTGAAATAATCAATTTAAAAAAACTCTGTCAAAAGAAAAACTCAAGATTTAAAATTTAGTGGATATTAACCAAGATGATTATGGTTCCAGTTACACTGGATGATCAAGGTTCTAATATAAAACTGAAGGATGATCAAGGTTCTAATATAGAACTGAAGTAATAACTAATAGCAGTATTAGTATGTCTAATTCATATGCAATTTTGAAACATGCACAAACTAGCATATACCAGGCAATTTCCCTAGCTCAATTTTCAAGCGGTAAAAAATAAGAGAACAGGGGAAAGAACCTTACAAGTAAATATAATAAATGCAAGTAATTTCTTTAGAGGTTACATTTAATACTATATATTTTTTTCTATACAATAACGAAGAGTTCTGGAATTTAATAGCATAATACAAGATAGTCGTAAAGGTAATAAAAATCATTTAATGTATGACAAATGACCTAAATCGTTTAAAACAAGTTTAAACAATTTTAATGCATCTCAAAATTTAAAAAAAAAATAAATAAATAAAAGAAAACCTGCTAATATCTGCAAAAATACTGCTATAATGCAATGTGCATAAAACATCATAAAGTAGCATTTATGAAGTAGTTTTAATGAAGCTTACCCTTTTCCAATCATTGGCATTTTGAGCTTTTAATAGATCGGCAGGGATCATTTCACGTAGCATATTTCTACAAAAAAATTAAATACTTCATTAAATTTGACAATAAATTTATTGATAAAATTTGCTAATATATTACTAAATTCCTACAATGCAAGTAGAAGCTTATTATTTAAGAATACTTTGTTTCTAAAAACATAGGTCTTGTATGATGTGAACTTACGGTATGCTTTGAAGTTCAACTTTGCTTTCACCATATCGTACACGATAGATAAGAGCTGCTAATCTGGCAGCCTCTTCTTTGCTACATTTATGATAACCTCTCAATAACTTAGGTAACTCCTAAAAAGAAAAATTAACAAAAAGAAGAAATTTAATTGCTATGAAAATATAATTAGTATATTAAGACCAGACAGAAGCAGATTTAAATACTGAATTAAAATTAAAATGCTTACTTAATAATACAGGACATAATACCTGATGGTAATGAAAAATTATATCAGCATTTCTATCTTTGCCAGGTACAGTATTAGTCCATAACTTTTTCATGAAAAATACTTGGTATGTAAATTGTGGCACAGAACCTGAAAAGGACGATATATGCAGAATTTAATTCTAGTTTAGAAACACACAGCACTAAATCATCAACTACTGAACTGATGATCAAAATAAAATGGAATCATCAGAAATAAAACTCGACTGTTAGTTATTGAAAGATAATTTAAGGCAATTTGTACAAAGGCATGACCAGTTGATTAATCTCAAAATACTGAGTTTAAAATCAAATTTACGGAAATTTGAAATATAATGGAAAAATAATCTCTTCTGTGTTGCAACAAATCTTTCTTTAACATGCCACATAATCACCTCTGACAGAAATGCAAACCAAACATCTTGATTTAATTAATAGTCTAATTTTCTGATAAAAGTGCACTTTTTAGATCTTGGAAGGCATTTGTTGTGCTGCAATTCAGCGGCCTACGCCATTTCAAGCATGCTAAAATAAGTTCAAGTCTGGAGAATATGTTCACAAATCAATTCAAGTCCTTCTTTTCAAGTATAGTAAAATTCCTAGTAACTGGCAATATTAAAATAAAGGCACTTTTGAAAAGCTAGATTTAAATCAGAAGTTTATGAGGTAAAAAACTAAGTTTGCACTGGCAATATTGAAGAGTTAAATGTTAAAAGCATTTGTGTTGTTTCTGACAACCAATGTACCAAGCCTTATCCAACTAGAATTATCCAGAATATAAAGATGAATTACCAGTCTCTCTTTATGCATCCATGTGCGGACTCTGAATGTACTGTTTACGACTTTGAGATGGAATTCACATTGGAAGGCACCATATTTACTTTGCCTCTTTCCTGGAAAGCTATAAAGAACATAGTCACTGTTCATGTAAATTGTGGTCTATGATCATGTTCATGGATGATGAATCAAGTGACAAATATTCTCTCGGTTTTGAAACATGTCCACAATGGCTATATCAGACATCTCTGATTTACTTACATATTTGGAGAAGATTAGTCTGAAGAGAAGATGTAGGCTCGGATGGAAGTAGGCAATTCTGTTCCCATCGTACCTTCTCAAGATGACAACAAAATAGTGTACTGGGAAAAGAAGAAAAGATGATGATGAGGAGGACATGCAGAGCAAGAAAGTTATGAAGAAAGCTGATGAAGAGCTGCTGATTTTCATATGATTTCCAGAGAAAAGTTTGTCTATGTATGGGCATGATGTTAAGAAGCTTCCCCGTACACACAGTGAATTTTTAAAGCTACAGTGCCAATCTTATGCGCAAGCAGACATTCAGAGTTATGCACCATCCAACCAAGAAATTCATAATTTTCATTCGATAATAAATATGCTAATTTTAAAGTGTTGTTTACTTTTGTTTTTATGAAACAAAATCATTCTAAGCATTTCAAATTTAAATAATCTTTTGATTTTGATATCATTACTTAAGTTTGGCCAATAGATGAAAAACACTACTCATGGATTTGTATGTTGCAATTTCTACAGATGGATCATAAAATATGAGCAGATAATTTCTAGATATATATATGTTTATTCAATTACCTTTTAAAAACCTCCTATCCAGAAGCAGCGCAATGCCACTACTGTCAGTTACAAGGTGTTCTGTAACTCTACACCAGAGATATTCAATGAGTATGGTCATCTGCTAGCAACAAACTGGCCCCAGAGCATCTCTAAAACCCATATACCTGTGCCAGGTTACAGAACCTCGAAACATAAGCCAACCATGACAAATAATGAGCTTTGGATGCAGTTGTTGCTCTTGGTCGTCATTGACCAGATGGTCTATTGACTTAAAAAGTGATTCCGAGTTTTTGATATGACAATTTGAGCAATCTCCATGTCTTGTCAGCTTCCTTTGAGTCATAAAAAATGGATATTTATCACTCTCAACAGTGAGCATACATTTTCAGATTAACATTTAATTTTGACAAGCAGAGTAAATAAGACCAAAAACCTATCAAAATGTTAAAAGCTGACATTATACATCAAAAACTGAGTAAAACTATGAAATTCATTTTTGAAAAGTAATGATTTTTCTAGGAATTTCGTGGTGTAATTAAAACTTTTAAAAATGGCTCAAACAAGCATTTAAAAAATACTGTTAAATTAAAAAATAAAACAGTGCACCAAATTATTTTTTTCCAACAAGAAACTTGCACAAGCTATAGAAAATGGAAAACCTGCACATATAAAACTAAAGAATTTTTTAGTTATTTTCTTTAAAAAAGAAAATGAAAAAAGGGAGCTATTACATAAAAGCCATATTTTATTCCAATAAAGTAACTTACAGTTCAGCTCCAAATTTTGAAAGCACTTTAAAAATATGCAAATAAATTATACATAAGAATAAAATGATTAATATGCTGCATCTACATGTTAAAAGCAGCATGTATGATTTTTCTTCCACTAATATCGGGCTATCTAGCATTTACACTATACAAACACATTATGTTAAAATAACTCTTCAATTTTTGACACAAAAGTTTATAAGGCCCTCAATTTTTGACATAAAAGTTTATAATGCCCAAAGACGACTACAACAATAAAAATTAAGACTTGTTGAAATAAAATGACACAGCAGGAGTAAAAAATAGATGCCATATGGTTGGAACTCTGGAACACTGATATCTGCACTAGATATTGATAACTACAACAGAACAGACTGGGTACTTTTACGTTTTTCTCTTTGTGCAATATAAATGTGAGTCAGTTTTCTCAAGTGTTATCCATGGTATTCTATCTTAAAAAAGAGCCATTTAGTGTTTTGCCAAAGTCAATCAACTTCTTAGGGAGAAATAACATAAAAAAAAGGCTTTACAAACTTTAATATAAAAAAAAATTCTGAAGAATTCATAACAAGTAATAGTGGATGAAGAACTTAAGAAAACAATGATTACATTAAATAAGGAAGCTAAGAAAACAGTTAAACGATTTGTTGCACATCAAATTCAGAAATTTACTTACCATCACGAGTAGGTCGTGCTTTCCTTATCCAATCAGTTAAATGCCTCACAAAATCGAAGAAGAAATCTCCTTCTGGAACACTAATCACTACACATAAAAAATATTACATGATCATTAAAATAAGAGTGCTGCCTTTATACTTCAGATAAAGTATGAGGAAAAGTGATAGAACAATTATTACCTTTATCTGCAATTTTGACGAATAAACTAAATCCTTCTGCTGATCTCAAATTAAGCCGTTGGGATATATTTTGACAAAAATCTTTTGCTCTGGTGCTTGAATCAACTTCAAAAGCCTTTGAAATGAATACAACTGGAAATTAAGATTCTATCTGTAAGACAAGATATTAATAATTGCTTAAATAGGAGAAATAAATTACCTCATCAGTATCATCAGGAAAATAAACTTTGTGAAATATTTGAGTCGTTTTGTGTTGAATTGCTTCAACCTCCACTAAATGGGGTGGATATTTCCGTTGGCCTGTCCTAAAAGAAAAATATTGAGATAAAAAGATAAGAGTAGCTTTAAATTTTGTCAGAATAAAACTTGCACAAAATTTGTTTATTAGATCCATTGAATCTTCAGTAATATAAACAGATGCAAAAGCTAAATTATTAAAAATTCTGTAATGCATGTAACCTTTCCTTTACTTCAAAAATTTGCAGATTCGCAGCAAAAGTATGCATGCATTTTGTAAGATACTGATAATTCTTTACTACCTCATGACCCATATCTAATCAATTATCATTCACAATTCTGCTCCCTTCATTGGCAATGGATTAAAACACATGTTGTTCATCTATATTCCAGATACACATATTAGAAATTATACTTGATTGTTGAAAAGATGAGGATTCGATAGTTAAAATCAGAACACTTCCCAACTTTTATTTAGGAGCTTATGAATTTAGTCAGAGATGCATTGTATTACTGTACCAAGCTAGATCTCCTTTATAAAACTCTAACATAAAATGGTAGCAATAGCCAGGTAAAAAGGTCATACACCAAACTCTTTCTATAGCTCTAAAATACATGAGGCTCTTTACTTCTAAATTTATTACTCAGCATTCATCACAATGAACAGTCCACCACTTAGCCAGACTTCCATCAGCAGCAGATTTTACTATCAACTAGATACATAGCTGGATTCTCAACCTGTTTGAATAAGGTGCACGTTTTTACTAGCAAAAAACTGTTTTCAAGTTTAGGCCGCATGTATACATTATCATATGCCGCTAATAGTGTTAACTGGTCAGACTGTATCTTCAAGAACTCAAATAGATAACCAGAAAATGGTTTCAATTATTTTGCATGCAGCAACATAAATATGGCAGTTCAATTTCTGCAACTGTGCTGATTTTATTAGCTCACAACCAACCACACTACAGAGGATTCTGTGCATAATTTTTCAACAATAATTTTTGATAATAATTATGATTGTATAGAAGCATAGCTTAGCTAACTTTAACATGTGATCTTGTCAAGGAATATTTCTTCCAAACTGTAATTTAAAGGAATTAGAACCTCGCACAGACGACAAATATATACTTGAGGAGCCTATCACATGTATTAATGCTGAAATGAAAGGAAAGTGGTTAAATAAAGTTTTTAAATACATAATTTCAGTTGTTTCTATATAAAGCACTACGAAAGAAATTGTAATGAAACTTGGAAGATGTTTAGTAGTTTAGGAGACACACACACACAAAAAAAAAAAAAAAAAAACAATATTACAGAGATTCAATGCAAATTTCAATACAGATTGAGAAAATAATTTGTGAGCAAAAAATTTACTTACGTAGCATAAGAAGTTTAAAAGCATAAGCTACTTATATAGAGGTAATATTCCTGATAGACCTATCATATCTCACAAACAAACTGATCGTGTTAATGGCACCTTTGAACAAAGACCAAACTAACAGTCACAGTGATTCCTGACCCTCAAATTCTTGTCTATAATTTGAAAATTTTTACAAATTTTGACTATCCAGAAAAACTGTAATTAGTGCAGCACCTAAATTAGCTTGACAAAATAAAAGAATGCATTTTCACTGTAGACAAGGACATTTTGTCTACTGAGTTATGTGATATATAGTGACTGTTTAAGACAACATATGAATGCATGCACATACACCTTCAGCATATCTTTCACTATACTTTTTTAAATAAGTTACAGCAAATGAACCCATTTTTATTAAAACATTTTGCTATAGGGAAAAATATTTTATCAGTAAAAACTTGATTTTTTTAGAAGTCATATGAAAATCAAGTTTTTAATTTTGATAAAATATAAGACAGAGAATTTATCTTCCCATTAAAAAAACCTATATCTTAAATAGATCAGAAACAACTCAACTGGGACAAATTCAAATGTGCAACTGGGCAAATCAACTGAAACCACCTCTAAGCAATAAATTTCATTACTACAATTTTGCCACACTCAAGAACTCCCTTCCCAACTAGTCAAATATCTACAAAACATATACACAATACTTCCTAAAAATTTGAAGAAACAATATATACTCATGAATAACCTACCTTAATGTTTTTTGCAAACGCTGCAGAGAATCCATTGCTATGGGATGACGTCTAGTCCTTAAGAAGGCTGTCAGTTCCTTCAAGAGAATTTGACTTGGAGCAAATAACCCAGTAGCTAACCACATCAGTTCCCAACCTCTTTCTTCACTTAACCTATAATATCAAAATATCATACACCGTAGCAAAACCTAGAAATATGTGAAATCAGCAAGAAAAACAAAAATACTTGATGTACAAGCACAAAAATGAACATGGTTATTTAAAAAGGAGAGATGCACTTAAAAGAGCAATTAAGTTAAAAAGGAAGACTTAGAATTAGATTAAAAGCATACAGCTTAATATGATTTTGAAATAACAGATTATCTAAATTTTTTTACATGGATTGAAATGAATATCATGGCACTTAGATAAATTACAATACTATACCAGGTGAGAAATTAGGCTAGAAAAAATTTCATGGAAACAAAGAAGCAAACAAAGCTACAATAATTTACAGATGAATACATAAATACATGTAGTAAAAAAATTACGAATACACAAAGAAATAGTTAGTTAAAATACATCCTCTTTACATGATTTTATAAGACAAATTACTTAAATTTCTTATAAGAACAAAAATGAAAGAATGGTATTTAACTAAATTACAAAACTGCTGCCACGTATAAGTGTGATTTACTACTACAGTACAAGCTTACGCAAGAATATAAACAATTTTTGCCTCACTCATCATATTGTCATGTGCATCTAAGTAGAAAATATAATGCTTTCTGGCGATTTGTGTACAGAAATGGAAGGGGATGGATTACTTTCTGTCTGGACTTGTCTAATATTAGTGGGGGAGATTTATTTGTGACTTTTAAAATAAGCTTGAAATTTATCAGGAGGTGTACAAAAGTGAATATGTGGATATTCAGTTGATTGGAAAGATGTGAAATTTTACTTTCCTTACTTTCTTGACTACTTCACCAAAAAATATTTTGCAAAGGATCTTTGAAATGATGCGACTAAAAGTATGGCTGGTTGGATAATTTCAAAAATCATTTAACAGCTACCTGTTTAGGAAGAAGGTTTCACAGATTTTCAACATGACACTACCTCATAACACATAGATAAAAATATAAAAACACTTTTTATAAGGGTTTTAAAATACACAAGCTTTATGCCTGTTTTCTTGAGAGAAACTGAATGAAAAATGAAAATATTTTGGGCCTTCAGAGCTTGAACCAATTATGGCCATAGAAATATCTTACAAGATGGATGATGTATATTATATCCCATCAACAACGAAAGATATTCCAATAAAAGAAATGCAAATTTTGAAACAAATAATACTGAAGAAAAAAGGAAGAGGAATTAAGAAATGGTACTCATAATTTTTTATTAAAGAGATGATAGCAAAGTAGATTTTTCTAGACAAACGAACAAAGTAAACCAGAGTACACAAGAGATGTTTGTCTAGAAGGGACATCCTTTTATCAAGAACTTGTATCATGAAGCACTAAATAGAGTTAGCCCGCTGCATTTGGGAATAAATTCACTGTACATTGGAGGAAAAAAAGAAACCTGCAAATACGCTGCTCGACACTGAAAATGCAACACCAAGAAGGAGTGGTCAGAAAGTGATGAAATTTTGGAAAAAGACAGACACAGCAAGCAGCAATACGTGATCTTGATTTCAAAATTATAGTCAGAATACAGAGTGAGAACAGCGTCGGCTCAGTAGGATGTAGGACCACTACGGACAGTGATGCACGAAGAAACACATCTAGGCATAGAGTGAATAAGAGTGCGGATGGTGTCCTGAGGGATGGCTCTTCATTCCCTTTCAACCATTTGCCACAGTTCGTCTCCTGAATGAGGCAGGGGCAGAGTCTGCAAACGGCGTCGAATCACATCCCACACATGTTCGATTGGTGACAGGTCAGGAGAGTACGGTGGCCAGGGATGCATCTGTATACCTTGCAGAGCATGTTGGCAGATGCGAGCACTGTGTAGTCGGGCGTTATCCTGATTGCATTAGGCAGTACCTGAATGTAGGAGATTGCCACCGGCCACAGTACGATACCCAAGTATCGTTGGGCCGTCATAGCGGCCTGAATACAAACTACAGGTGACCTGGAATCGTAGGCAAAAGCACCCCAAACCATTCTGCCACGTTGTTGCGCAGTGGGGTGTTCCGCAGTTACTGCCGGATTACATCTGTCTCTACGTCGACCCCACACATGTATGCGGCGACTGTCACTGGATAAACAGAAGCGTGACTAATCTGAGAACACAACGTTTCGCCATTCCGTCATCCACATTGTTGCAGTCCGGCACCATTCTAAAAGTTGGCGTCTATGCTGTGGGGTCAATGGCAGTCTTCTTAATGGACACCATGAGTGCAGGCCACATTCAACCAATCGACGAGAAATGGTTCTCCTCGACAGGGAAACATCCAGGGTGTTTTGCACATGCTGCAGAATTGCAGTACAAGTGACTTGTGGGACCGCCACAGCTTTTCGGCGGTCCCACAAGTCACAAACATAACTGCACCAGTACCCCTCCTTCTTCCCATATTCCCTTGTTCCAATCATGTTTGCAATAACCGATGCACCGTGCTCGCATCCATGTGGGTATCAGCTGTGATTGACGTAAGGACCAAGTTGCCCTTCTCAGTCCGATCACCATACCCCTCATAAAATCATATATCTGCTGGAAGTGCCTTGTTTGACGGCGGCCTGGCATTCTCTCCTATTACACGTATCATCCAGGACAAAAACCAACTTTCTTCGATAGTTCGTCTAGCAGAAATAACAACACGAATATTGCCCATTGTGCATGTTACTTCCCTTATATCTTACTTCATGTGCATCAGAGAGCTGCGCATTTCACATCATTTGCATAATTCAGTGACGTGCGTCTATTCTAAAATTTGCATAAATTTCTGACCACTTCTTCTTGGTGTTGCATTTTCAATATCGAGCAGTGTATCTGATGATTTCAGTCATTTGTTTATGGGTAAGGGGAAGCTACTAAAGTAATACAGCAATACAATTTAGTATACTGTTTAGGTTAATGGTTCAATATCCGAATTTGGTTTACAGAACTGAAAGCTTAAAAATTCTAATATGCCTTATCCAAGTCATAACAATAAACTTTTCAGTCAGGCTTAAAATTTTAAGTGTAAATAACCAAGATATCAACATTTAAATTTTAAATGCTAATTAAAGTGATTAAGATGGCTGATTATGATACTAATACCTTTTCCCCATATTCTAAATGCAGCGACTCCATATATTTCTGTTTTTATTTACTTTTTTTATTTCAATGAAAACTTGAAATACAATTTTAATACATACATTAAATAAATAATAAATTTTAAAAAGGAGCTTCAAATTACATGATATTTCTTACCTGTTTTTATTATCAGTAAGCTGTTTCATGATTTGACAGTATATTTCATCCCTTAAAATTTCCTATGAGAAATTAATTAAAATTAGTAATATATAAAACAGTCTCGGATGAAATTAAGTAGTGAAAAATAAACAATAACAAATATTTAAATGTTTGTTACGACACAGATACAACACAGTAAACTTTACATGTTTCAATGGGCCATCATATATTTGATCAGTTAATTCATTTCCTGTTCTTGTACGTCTTGATGGCAAATCTCCCATGTATTTTAATAATGGTAGTAAAAGTCAAGGTATTTATAACAAAATTACAATACATATTTTAAAAATTTGAGCCACATTACATATAAATAGTGACTACTTAAATATTTCATAGACACATATATTTAGCAGACTAAGATGAGGGCTTATTCATTTAACAGATTAAAATACAAAAGTTTTCAGGTATAATATATTTAGTTTCTAAAAGGATATCATTAAAAGCAAAACATGCTTCTTGACAAAGTTCTTCCTTGTTAAGCAATTTTTTTAACAATGGTTGCTTGATTGGTTCTCTAGAATGCCTCCATAACTGATCACTATCTCTTTTCCTTGCTGAAGACAAAGTTAAAGTTCTCGGGATAGTACGCTTTGGAGGTAACCTAAAATCAGTTTATTGAACAATGAAAAGACAAAACATATGTTAATTACATCAAAACTAAAATATCAATGAGTTATATAAAAATTTAGTTGCATCTCTGACTTGCACTAATTAAAATACAGGCGTTGCATACAGATGGATTAAACCAAGTTAGCATTTAATTCTCTCATAGCAATGGAATGCTGCCAAAAAGGATATGAAAAAATTCATTCAGACAACAAAGAACAAATTATGAAATTTATAATAGGAGGAAAATGTAATAGTTGTAGATGTACATGAAAATTTTACCTTTTGGAAGACACTGAAAAATGCAGAGATATGTTTAAATAATGAAATCTTTGAATGCTATGAAACATATGAAGTTAAATGCAACCCAGTAAACTACCACCAAGAAAATGATTTTACAGATCAAGGAATTTGAAAACTTTTACCTCTTAAAAATTTTAAATTAGTTTGATGAAAAAAGCTAAATCAGGTCACGCATCAGTTTGGAATGTGCATACAATTTTCTTACTATTGCTATTGGTCAGTTTCTAGCAAAAATCACTCCAGCCTGTTCATATATTATTTCACATCATCCAGTACAACTTATACATATAACGCATATACATTGTGTAACAGAATTAAATTGCATAATAAATTTTACATAAACCCAAGCTGAAGAATGAGCCATTGTAATATTTAAATTTTAATAAAAAACTCCTTAGACAAAGATTTTCTTTCTATGTATTTATTTTAAGAATTCATAACTTTGAATCTTAAATTAATTAGCCTTGTTTTTAAATCAATTTTTGCTTAAACACTTATTTCAATACTTTTGTTTCTTTGCCTCCTTACTGTTCTTTTTAACCCCTTCCAGACGGGCATCCCATATACACATTCCCTATGAAGCCGGATGTCCCAGCTATGCATCACTGGAGATTGAATTCAGGGGGCGGGCAATGCGTATATGCATTTTAAGCTGGAACTTTATTTTAAGACCATTAGATGGCATTCAATGTCCATTACTTTTGAAATGAACGCAGTTTTAGTTCCTGACTTTCAGTTTGTATATATTCTGCCTGACCTTGGTATTTTACTCATCAGCTGTTGGGAGGATGGTGGGAAAGTATAATGTAAACAGAGCTAGTCTCTTTAAATCGTCATGTGCTAATATAAACATTTGTGTTCCTGATTTATATCCGATTCCTTTTTTTATTCTTTTTTTACCTTTACTATGTATGGTCTTTTAGAGTTACTATGTGGAGTTCTGTTGCATTTTGCGTTGCCTTCATATATATTTCAGGAAGCATAGACTCCAGTCTGTTATGGTGCGAAGGTATTATTTATCAGAGGAAGAATACACTTGTGTGGTAAATAAACCATTTACAGACACAGAGAGTGATGATTTATTTTCTAAAGAGTTAGAAAGCGATACTTCTAGTGATTCTGATGCAGACATTTTGTCAGAGACAGAGTTCAGTGAGTGCCTGCCTTCAACTTCCGGTGAAAGTGAGAATCAAGATACTTTATATCTTGGACTCCCACGCTTGAAGAACTACAGCCAAATACATTTACTGGCACACCAGCAATAAATTTCATAATAAATGCTGAAAAAGAAATTGATTTTTTTTTAAACATTTTCTTTGATGATGATCTACAAAATTTAATTGCTCAAGAAACAAACAGTTTTGCTCAAAACATTCAACGAACTGCTCCGTTAAGTCAGCCAAATTTTCAGACGTAAATACTAAAAATATAAAAGTACTTTTTCAATGATAATACTTATGGGCATTATCAAGAAGCCTAATTTGAAAATGAATTTCACTGCAAATGAAATACTTGCTACTCCGTTTTTCAATAGAGTTATGCCTAGGGATACATTCCTTAATATTTTAAAATTTTTGCATTTCACCTCAGACAAGAGCGCTAAAAAGTTGGGAATAATATAGGGAGTAATTGTAGAAAAACTGGACTAATCAGAGAAAATCTCAAAGATAAATTTAAATGAAACAACATACCCGAAGAAAATATTTGCATTGATGAATCCCCTTTTTGATTGGAAAGGACGTCTTGGTTTTCGACAGTAAGTTCCATCCAAAAGATAGTGTTATGGGATAAAAACACATAAGTTTTGCAACTCAGTTAACGGTTATGTATGGAATTTCTGAATTTACTGCGAGAAGGACACAGAAATGTTAAGCAGTGACAGGTATTACAGAGAAAGAGCAGTGAAAACATCGATGAGCAACTTAAGTGAGAAAGGGTATAATTTATATTTGGACCGCTTCTTCAGTTCTCCATCATTTGGAGAATATTTGCATTCTGTAAAATCGAATGTTTGTGGAACAGTACTAAAAACACAAAAAGAATGCCTAAAGACTTTCCAGGAAAATAACTAAAAAAAGGTGAATTGGAAGCAATACAGCGAAGCTACAAGATCATCACTGCCTTCAAAGAAAAAAGAAAGATGCTTTTATGCTAACAAGCCTATATGGAAGAGAAATGGCTAATCTGGCAGAAAAGATAGAATTACTGGAGAAGACATTTTAAAACATATATGTGTCTTAAATTTTAAAACTTATATGCTATAATGTGACATTTTAAAACGTATATGTTATAAAAAAAACATGCTTGGTGTAGATATAGGAGACGCAGTTATGACACACTATTAATGCTTTCAAAAATTGGTACATAAAATGGTACAAAAACTGTTGATTGGGCTGATGGATATACAATATGCACCAAAATATAACAGTACTGAAATGAAAAGATTAACAAAATTACATTGTCATCTGTGAGTTTATTTCTCCTGAAAGAAATGAACATACACACACTATTAGTGTGTTCATTTACCACAGTACGCATGATGTAAGTGTTCAAAGTGTACACCACCTTACTGCAGACAGTGCTAATACTGTTCACGCAGATTCTCAAACATATCCTGGAACAAAGATTGCTGCAGACTCCTGCAAAAGATGATGATTTGCACACGTAATGCAGGCACAGTTCTTGGTGAATCTTCACAGTTGAACACACTCTTCTTTAACATTCCCCACAAGTAGGCATCAGGTAGTGTAAGATCAGGAGAATGGACGAGTATAAGAAGTCAGTACCATATGAAATGATTCGTCCTGGAACTTTTTCCTGCAGCATGGCTAGAGATTATTGAGTGGTTAGGCTGGTTGCCCGTCCTGTTGATACCACTGTCTATTCATCTGAGTTTTTCTTGCATGACAGAACCTTCTCAAATTCTGAAGAAATGGCTTAATCACTAAACCCCTGTAACATTCTTGGGTGACAGTAATCTTCAACGAAATAGGAGCCTAATAAACCGTGTGCTGAGATGGCACACCATATTGTCACAAATGCAACATGTAGCGGTTTTCTGGATGATAACATCTAGTCACTCAAAACCAAGGAAGCGAGTTGTCCAGTAGCCATTCAAGTCAATGTGAATGTTCTTGGAGAACCACACATTCTTCAAGATATCTGGATCCTGGTACACCATAGCCAAAATGTTCCACAATAACTATCTTGGCTCACATATCTGGTTCTATCACAGGTTGGACAAACTGTATCTGGTATGGAAATCCACCTATGTCCTTAAACAACCAGAGAACAGACATACTGCAGACATTCAGATTCGATGCCGCTAATCACAGACTTCGTCAGGCAAATGCAGCATCTGCTAGAGAACATGTGTATGACTCTTATTTGTCGAAACAGTTACTGGTCGACCAGACTTCCCCTTCCGTTTACACAGTATACTACCAGACTGGCAAAATTTCATAACAATAAACAGCATAACTGCATTACTTGTGCTGTCTTATTAAACTCCTCTAGGAATTATTCTACCACCTTTTTCAAACTCGGTCCACCTTCACGACCACTTCCGTATGAGCGGAAATAATGCTCAACTATGAATACTTTTTCCTACATCGAGAGACCCCTTTCCAACAACAGCTGCACAACACAATCTCTTTTTCACTACTGCGAACATGTGCAGCTGGAGCTATGCCTTGTCGACAAATGTACATGTGTTCAAGATGCACGAGTTTCAGTACTGTATATTTTGGTGCATACTGTAACAATATTCAACTCCAGCATTCTTTTTAACAAAAAACATGGCATTATAATCCTGTTTCTCCAATTTAAAATGAAAATGATTAAACACATTTTCAAGAATTACGGAAATTATCGAGAAGAAAGGCAATTTACTGTTAGATCTGTACCAGCATCTATCTGATTATCTGGTAGGCGTTTTCCTACCTTCTGTATGAATGAAAAAGCTGAAAACAACCAAAGAAGGTGCATAGTATGTTCACAATAAGTGCTAAAACAAAGAAAAAAGCAACAGTCACATTATGCTTGTGGATCATGCAAGGTAGGACTTTGCATTTCTACGTGCTTTGAGATTTACCACACTCAATCTTCATTTTAAATTTTGTTACTTCTTACTGTAAATAGTCTTTATTGTATTGTTTTATTAATGAATTTTGTCAATTAAAACTTTAAAATCATAACAATTTGAATAGTGCTTTTGAAAATTATTTTACAAGATAAGCAATTTTTTAAATACATTTTCATGTAAAATAAAGGAAAAAGATTATGAAATGCTAATTTTAACACATATAAGAGCTTACATAGTAATCTAAAATGTTACCAAAAATTACGACGATAGAACTTAAATTTGTTTCTAAAGTTAGGCTTAACTATGCACAACCTCCATCCTGCGTGACGACTGCCTTTGATTCCCTTCCGCCTTGTGCGAACGTTTTAAACAAAGGTGTGCCATCGCAAAAGGGTTAAAATATTAATTTTCCTTTTCCAAAAAAAAATTTTATTTATCAGATGTCTTAATATTCATATCTGAACACAAAGCTTCCTTGATACTGTCCGTTAAAAATATTTTATATATTTCACCGATATAAGTATTTAAACAGGATTGCAAACTTGCATAAATATTCACTTAATGATTTATAGTACATTAATTTAGATACAAATTTAGTAGTGGGAAAGTCCTGCATACCCAAATAACATTTCCAAATAATAAATATTTTCACATGTTTAGTATCCAGTAATCAGTATAACACCTAAAATTAAATTACTGATTGAAACACATTTATTAAAAGATAGCTTATAGTCTAGATTGCTGTGATGTTCAGATACCTCCAAGCAATACTGCCGTGAAAGTGTACAACAACAGAATGCTTAATTCTTCAAACAGAGATGTTACTTTCCAACATTTACTCAAGTACAGAATAAAGTATCTCACAGGGAATGGTTAAGATTTATTTTATTATCAAACTGTTTAACAATAAAACATCCATGCACATGTCTAAATCTAAAACACGAATGTAAAGGGGAAAAAAATCTAACCTGAAATGATCTATAGCATACTCTTCTAACGTGTGAGGTTTATCAATAGGTTCTGGACCATTCTTGGGACCATGAATAAATAACCTTTTCCCTTGCTCACTTCCGTCATGAGAAAATAATGCTAATATATTGTTAGGAGGCTTCACTAAAGCAGGAAGCACATAGACAAATTCAGAAGGAAAATCCCCTCTTTCACCTGTTCTTTCATTTCGGCCAGCAGCCCAATTATTAGTAGCTACACTCTCTCCAGTATGGCCTTCATCGAGTAAAATAAGATCTCCTTGATTGAAACTCAAAAAGGAAGGGCCATCATCTAGAACAAAACAGATTTTTGAAGAAAATTCAATAAAATCCAGTAGAAGAAAGAAAATCTCATTTGCAAGTTAACAAAATATTAAAAAAATGACACATTAAAATAATTACAACACTAAACGTTTACACAAAACTTCAAAACTTATTTAAAAAACACATTTTAAAACATTGCTTTAATACAAAGACTAAAGCAAAGAAAATTTTCCAAAAAAAACACTAGTGTTAAAAACAAGAAATTTTCTTCTAATTTGCAACATACATATTTTGCACTTTTTCATGTTCAGCTAGGAGGAAAAGTCTGCATAGCAAGGAACTTAATTTTTAATAATGAAAAAAGAAATTATGATTAATTACACGTACAGCTCTGCATTAGTCTTGCTGTGTCTAATATAAAACAGTATTCGGAGCATTTAGAGACATTCTAAAATAAAATCAGTGATATGATGAGAAAACTATTTGTCTCATCTACTGGAGCAGCAAATTTTTAAAAATGTAGAAGATTGCACAATTCTTATGGGGAAAAAAACCGCAGATTTTAGTAATTACTTTGAAGAAACAATTTTTAAAATACTGGAGCACCGTAGCATTGCAAAAATATATTTCAAAAATTATAGCTATCATGCAGTATGAAAATTCAAAAACATTTAATGAAGAAGCTGTAATAAATGCACTTAAAAGTTGACATTGCGAGTATCTGAATTAAGAATTTAGCATCATAGAACACTATTCATTATCTACATTCATTTAAGCTCTTACAAAAAACAGATTCATAGTACTATTATGATTCATTTCTAGCAAAACAAAAGCAGAATACTGTCTTTCAGAAAGCGAAGGGGTATACAAAACACCAAGAATATCTTTTACACGTACAAAAAAAAAAAAAAAAAAAAAAAAAAAAACACTAAAAGCTTGCAGATCTTACGTTATACCCAAACGGGCGTTTTTGAATGTTTTGTCTGTGCATCCAATGCATATCCATCGCAGCACAGGGATGGATATGCTCAAAGCTATGATATAAATTACCTAAACATTCAATTAAGATTTTTTTTTGAGATTTTTCACACATATCCTTTCTTAAAGATGAAACTAATAATCACAGAATTTTATTTTTAGCACCATTACATAGTTGAAGAAAAAATTCTTTTAAAAAAAGTTTATTCAACACCACCACCACCATATTTACTGAGTTTAGTAAACTTTTCAAAATCTTTCAATTTCTTTGATAATTATGTTTCCATCAGCTTTAAAATCTTGCATTAAAAAAATTCAGATCTAATACCATTTTGATATTTTCAGAGATTATTATATCATAATTTCACCCTTTTCTGAAACACGAACAGTAAAAAAAATATACATTAGAAAATTGTTTTAAATATGCAGCATGGAATGGTTTTAAAACATGGAATTTTTTTATACTACTTATATCTGATGTCACATGATCTCACTTGGAAAGCTGCATTATTTTCCTTCTTCTATATGTCTTTTATTTAATATTCATTTCTTTTTAATAATCACCTTCCCTTGTCCCATAAAGAAGCTTTTAAATTAGTTCCGTCATTCTTCTGCCATTTTAAAAGTACACTACTCTTTGCAGCATTTCAAAAGTTTAATTTTATTATTATATGCATTAATCCCTCCCATCAACTTAGGTTTTGCATTCATCCCAAAAAGTTGCAATATTTTGAAGGTAATTTCTTTTTATTATTCTGATTTTTCCCTTGCATTTTTTTTAAAAAGAATTTCTAATATACAGAATTTTTAGAACTGATCAGCAGTTAGAATTTTTTGCATGTACGCACACACAACATTTGGCATGCTGTTCTTTTGTATTTTATAAATTTACATACTTTCTAAATTTTTTAATTATACATGACCTGTCATTAGGACAGTTTAGCTCTAAAATTAGTTCACGTTTTCTCTTCTTAGTGCCTTGCATGGCATGTATTTTCATTACAACAAATCTTTAATGCTCGTTCAGTTTTTTGTTTTTGCTGTTGTTAACGGAGTAAGTTATAGCTTGGAAAGATGACTCCCATGTGATTAGAATTGTAAAATAAAACAGTAATATTACAGTCCACTTTTCGTTGAGTTATTTGTAAAGGTAACTCACGTACGCATCGCATGAACACTTTTGGTCTGCTCAGCTACAGGTAAATAATAGAATTGCTAAAGTTTACTTTTAGAATGTTTGGAATGCTTTCGCTTTATTTGGATTATGCACAATTTTATATAGTAATTTCAGAATACTTTCACTTTTGCTTAGATTACACAATCAAGATTGGATACTGTGTCATCATCATTTCTGGTTTTTGCTGTCGAGAAGTCTGCACTCATGATAAGTGGGAAATTATTTACTCCTTCATCATGAATGAAAATGATTAAAGCTAATAAAAAGAGCTTAAAAGGTAGCATCACAAAGTTTGAAAACAAGGTAAATTTAACAGTTGATAAAGCAGATATTTCCTTATTGGAGATATATGAACAAAAAATATTAGAGTTTAAAAAGGAATTATGCAACATTTTCGATTCTTTATTTGCACATTGTGAGGAAAAAGAAATTTATTCATTAAGGAAAAGGAAAATATAGTAGACAGCCTCATGAAATTTTTCTGAAAATTAAAAGAAAAATTCTGGGGATCATTTCTGAAAAGAACAGTTCTTCAAATGAAAATGGTTCAAATAAAGATACAACTGCTTCAGATATTAAGTTGCCTAAATTATCGCATCCTATATTTAATGAGAAAACTGCAGTATTCAAAGAGTTCTTGTAAGGCAGATGAGTTAAATGTTATTCATTCCATCTCAATTTCAGATAATTATGACATAGCATGGAATTTATTGGTGAATGCTATCCCCCTCCCCCACCAAAAAAAAAGATTTGATCAGTTCTATAATAAAGAAGTTAATTTCTATTTCTCAAGCAAATGATTCTGCGTCATCACTTAAAATTTATTGATAATGTACATGAATATTTGCAATCCTCGAAAGCACTAGAGCAAAAGGTAGAAGATTTTTTCTGATACGTTAATTGTTTATTTATTAATTGAAAAGTTGGATAGAAATACTCATTACTGGTGAAAAAGATCACTTAAAAAAATGAAATGGGAACAGTTAAAGAACTGACATGCTTTTTAACCCATTAACGGGCTGACCCTTCGGAACAAAATGCTTTGAAAACGGCTGTATTTTTGTGTAACAAATCCCTCCAAAAAGGACTGTTTTGCTTTCAGGAAACGCTTCTAAGATGCGCCATTGCCTAGAGCGGTGTGTTCGCTTCTCCTTAGAGTGATGGATAAGCCATAAAAGATCTCCCCACTAATGAATAGCAGCAAGAGCTTGTCCGTTAGTTTTTAGTTGGTAAATGCTTGATCTTTTGATCATGGGACTGATCAAACAATAATTTTCCTACCGTAAGTTGTTCTGAATTTTAAAGCAATTTCTAGAATTTTGGCGGTTTTCTAAAAATATTTCGGTAATTTCAGCTATTGTGCATTTGCCAGCAATATGAAATTTAAAATTAAAATTTGATTGAGTTAATTTGAGAGACTGCATTTTTAAATCAAACGGAAATACAAATGAATTTGGTGCAATCTTTTGCTAGACTAGGAAGAATTATTTATGTGTTTAAAGACAGTATTTTCTCCGTTTTTTTGCATTTTAAAGATTAAATGTATAAAACGAAATATATGAAAAATCCTTTTTAATTCTCATAGTTTTAGTTAAATGAATTGTAATTTTTCAAATTTTTTTAAATTTCTTTTTACATAAAATTCCTGCTTGTACATGACTCAGTTTGAAATTAAGAAACTTCCACTTACAAATTTTATTACAGCATTACATTATCTCAAGGAACAATTGAAATTAATGTACTCAAATGATATAGAAGGTAAGACTGATAATATGAATAGTCAATTTAAAACAGAATTCTGTTTGTCAGTTTTCATTTACAATTTTGCCTGGTTTATGTTCCGTATGAGAAAAGGTACTCTCAAATTTGTATACTTTCAAAGAGCTGCATTAGAAAAATGAATTATTCATGAAACGGTACGAATTTTCCTTTAGGTAAGGTAACTCTTATCCAACTCAATTCAAATAAATTTTCTATGCTTTGCACAATTGATTGCATTTCTGTAATATGTCATCTGCAAGATTTCAAGTATGTATGATCTCAACTGAGATTGGGTGAGCACTGACTTCTTAACAGCATTTATTCTTGAATCTTTTGATGTACCGACAAACATTCTCACTTAAGTCGCCTTGACGGTATAGTAGTTAGGAAACCCTATTGCGGTATGGATGGGTCTGGGTTCGAATCTCGGAGAAGACTTGTCTGTTTTTACATGTATAGTGTCTGTGCGCCATGGGGGCGCTCTTAATAGGCAGCGATCCGAAAGTCCTCTCGAGAGGTTAGTGGTATAGGAAGAGGAGTGGGAGACCCTCGGACCTGTCTCTCATGGGTGCTCTCCATCAAAACTGAAGGAAGTTGTACTGTCACTTGTATGGTGCTCAAGGCTCTTGCCAAGGACAGGCGCAAAATTGCACTCCTTCCCACGATGAATTTCACGGGTTCGTTCTGATGTTACTATTAGATAAGTGAGATCAGTCACACACAACACACATTCCCACGTATTTTTTACCATTTATATGCCTTTGTCGAAACAAAATTCCAAAAAGAGTTTATTTGCTACTCTTATCGTTAGATTATCGCAATTTAAATTTATTTAAGTGTGGGTTTAACACCGAATTCAAATTATTTAATTTTACTTTATTTCTGATAAGGTACTCTTATAATATGATTGTCTCATTTTTCAGTTTGAATTTATGTATTTGAAAATTCCGTTTTGACTTTAAAAAATAAGACACTTGTTCCCTATATGCTTCCTTTGATACAGATAATTTTAGCAATTTCAAATATAACTGATGTAAAATACTTTTCCCTCTATTTTTCTATATACAGTATTCTTTAACACAATATAATTAATGCGTTGTTTCTCTAAAAGCAAGAGTAACTTAAATTGGGAATTGTAAGAATAGATTTAATGGAAATATGCGATACTTATATTAATCTAATAGCCAAGTATTCCTGAATATTGCTGATTTAATGCCATGCACACATTTGTCAGCAATACAATATTTCTAGCAAGGGAAATTTAGTTTCGACAGATAAGCTACCTGTTTTCACATAGTTCTTTCTGCTTTTGCTTTAAAATGAAAATCATAACTTGAAATAATTTCCCTTACTACAGTTTCCATTTAGTTACTTAATATATATTATGTGGTATTTCTCCGGCCTTCTTCGCAGTGTAGTGGTCAGTAGGCTCGACGCGTAACCGAGAGTTCCGTGGTTCAATTTCCGGCGAAGGCGTTGCTAATTTTCCATTCTCTCTGCTTCCAAAAAAATCCTAATGGCTCTACAAGTGGCGCCCGAACTAAAAAGGTGGTGGATCATGATTCTCCACCACCACGATTTAGCGATTTAGGCCCCTAATCCCCAGTTGCCCTTTAAAAGGGAAAGTATATAAGGTATTTCTCCTGACTTCTTCGCATGTGTTCGTGGTCAGCACGATCCACGTGTAACCGAGAGGTACATGGTTCGATTCCCGGTGAAGGCGTTGCTCATTTTTCATACCTCCTGCTTCCAAATACCTAATGTCTCTACAATATATACTAAAATAAAAATGATACTACCTATTACTTTCATACTGTTGCGTTATACGGGTTCGTGGATTTGAGAGTATCCGATGAAAACACGATGCAGAACAATAAAAAGCACAATTTATTTACAAGAATCACTATTTACAGCACAGTTCCAAAATTACCTTTAAAAGCATCGAAAATCTACAATAAATACGCTGAAACAATCAGCGACACAGCCTTCAGACTATTAGGCTGTAACGGTGCAGACAGCTTCACGGCAAAGCACAGAGTACAGCTCCCGACTCTGCTCAGTCGTTCTCGGAACTCCGCGTACTCTCAAGACTGACTCTCCACGCTAGAACTCGCGATGCACTCGACGATACGCTAGAGTACAGCTCCCGACTTGGTTCGGTCCTTCTCGGAGCTCAACACACTCTAAGATAAAGCTTGACTATGCACTATCTCGCGATACACTAAGAAACGCTCTCGATGTAGTTGAGGACCAACTAGACACTCGCTTACTGACTGACTATCAGCTCGCTAGACGAAACGCCAAGCAACTCTCCGCGTACCAGCAGGGTTTATATAGCTTTTGGCTTGTATTCAAGAACGTTCTGGGCTAAACCAGGAAGAATTCGTTCTAGAAGGTTCTCCATGCGTCTATAGCATATCGCCAAATGGTTTTTTTCTCGCCAAATGTGGCAAACCTGCCTTTCCTTACCATTTTATGGCAACCCTAAACCTGCTTTGTGGGGAAGCTATCTTACCGCGCCTGGACATTTTGTAACAATATATTTATATTTTCTTTATTTAGCTCATTAGAAATGTAAAAAAAATTATTCAAAAAGAATTTCCAGTTATCAGCGTATAAAATTATACACAATTGAAAAGGTTAAATCTGGCATTCAACTAAATATATTTTTGTTTCTTATAAAATATGAACAAAATAATTTAATTTGGTACTAACATGGCTTATAAGTTATTGAAAGTTTAGAATTATCTATCCAATACACATTTTAATGACAGCGAATTACCAAATTCCTCCTTGCGTGCTCTAGTAGTACTGGTGGATGGAACCGGCAATCAGAAGTTCAAATCACATAGGAGAATTTAACTTATTTTTCATATATCGTGCTCCGAAAAACCGTGATGACAGATGAAATAGTATGCATATATCTGTCTACTTTCTTAAGCTTAGGAATTAGCATGAAAAAGTACTGCCACATTTAAATTTTGCTTTAATACTGATTTTTCTCTAATTTATTAATTACTAATTTTTCTTTTACTTTCTTATTTTATTTTTATTCCATTTATTTATTTCTTGTAATATATTAATCTTAAAAATACAGAAAGGATACAGAAGAATTCCCCTTTTTTTTTTCGAATTAAATGGAATATTTGCATTATAATTTGAATTCTTTCACTCTAATGCAGCTATTTTTTTAATTGTCTTACTATACATATATATATATAGGAGCAGTAAAATTATAAAAAGTGATAAAATCATAAATGACACTTTTCATAATTTTATTACTCAAAGTTTAATATCTCAGTGAATGTATCTTTTTAACGTTTGGATTTTGGGAAAAACAGAATGTCAGGATGTTGGAAAAAAAAAAGGATAAGAAAAGAAACTTACTCTCTCCCCTATTGAAAGCTATCTCTCGTTACTAAGCAATTTACATTATAGGATGGATTTTGTCGCCCGCAGGTTGGTCATTTCAGTGAAAGATTAGAGGTCGATGCCTGCAAAGGATGAAAGGAATCGGCAGGCTCCTAGAAGCCTCAATCCCCAGTGGGTAAATTACCATCTGGGAAGCTTTAATTTTAGCATAAAATAGTTTGCAAATCCAAATGGAATTAATTTCGAGAAATGTTTCAGAAGTTTTACAGAAAATAGTTAATATAAAGTTGATACAGCAAAGTAGTTTCTGAAATTAATACGCGAATGCTATTTAAATGCGAAAATGTCTACATGCTTTTTTATCTTTTTTCTAAAAGACCCACGTTTTGCATTTCCCATTGAAATCTAGCAAAAGTGCTAAGAAAACTTCTTGCTGGTCTTTATGGCAATTAAGAGTTTAGAATAGGAAAGTCGTTAGTAAATCTCAGACATTGAAGTACTTTGTTCAGTTTTCCTAATATTGATAAATTCCTTCATTTCATAAATCTCACAGAAAACATAGTATGAATATATAGACATAAAGATGAATCATTGTTTATTTCCCAGAGGTCAGTTTTCCTGCATTAATAAATATTTTAATTACTACAAATTACATTTAGCACTAATTAACATTGTGTTCCAACTTCTGCAGTAGTAGAAGTAGAAGTAGTGTGTTGTTGAGCTACCTGCTGATCACGGTTATGAACCCACATATGATTTTCAGCTATCTCTACGGAGTATATCTACTAGCTGCCAAACCCTAAACAGATGTGGTTCGGCACTTCAGATAGTATTTGTAAATATTAATTTTGGAAATAGAAGCATACTAATACAATTAATAGAATGCAAGAGAAATTTTATAAAAAGGCACTAACGCAATTCAATTAGCAATATACACATATATATGTACAAACACGAATAATAATATTAACTTATATATTTGAAATGTACTCATAAAGTTAATATCCATTTGCATATAAATTCGGTTTCAAGTTCCATATTCCATACAATATTCAGGAAAGAAACTGCACTACCCAGTCTGTGGAATAGTACCGATATGCGGACAAGCTGAATGCTTATTTATTTTCTACTATACTGGAATGCTCTTCACTGAATTCATCATTATTAAATTGTCTATAGTGTGCTGATTAAATGCTACTGAATTGTCATGTGTTCAGATTAATTGAAATCGTGGAAGTGCAGCTAAGAAATTCCTTGAACATGTGAGTTAGGCTTTACATTATTTTACTACTGGTGCTCTTAGTTCTGCTCTGAGTTGTATCGAGCTCTGCGTAGTATCTTGGCTAGCACTTTCCTGTCACAAATAATGTCATATTCCGAATTATTTCTGGTGATCCATGCATAAAATCCTGCAAATGCAGGTTTGGAGTTACAGTGCGGGAAGTCAATGCCCCTAACGAGAGATATTTCCGTGGAGGAATTCCTAAGGAAAACGGACTTATATTCACGCTACACATGGGCAGTGTGTATTTTTAATATTTATGGACGCATCAAGAATCCTAGCGATTAGTAATCGGTGCATGAATAGGATACGCCTAAAATAATACGAAACTTCTTTAAATATTTGAATTAATAATACACAGTAAATATTAATATATTTAATAGTTTTAGAAAAGAAATAATCATCTCTAAAAACTAAATTTAACTATCATTTTGTTTATTTCAAATTCGTTTGTTTGTTTCAATGCAAAGTGTTGTTCGAAAGAAATAAAGTTATAAGACTAAGGCATAGCTGTATAAATCATTAGCATAAAAACCCTAATTTTGCGTTCAAGATTATTTCAAAAATAAAATATTTTTTACTTATTAGTCAGATATCAAGTTCCGAGTGCCGCTGTATGCTGACAATTAACTTGAAGCATGTTAAGCTTAGTTCCGGTGATTTGCAGTTAGTTGTAGCATTGCAGGTGTGTGAATGCCTGTGTATGACCATAAGCCAGGATAGAAAGTAGTATACAGAATGTTGCGGTAATATTTATTTTTTTCTTACGGCCTCACGGTGATTAAATGGTTAAGGCCATTGAATACTGGCAGTTTGGCCCAGATTCGAACCCAAACAAACAAACAATTCTTACCTGTTTGATTTTTGCGATTTTCTCTACGTGTAACATGACCCAAGTTCCCACAGAAGGTGCTCCACGAAGGCCTTTAGCTCTCGTGTGCTTTGCTTCGCTAACCCTCATACTGCGACATCTATCACACTAAATCACTATATAAGATTTTGGAACAAGATTTTAAATAACACTCAGGATCCCTACTGGCAGAACATCTGAAATCACTGAACATAGCTAGCTCGACACGGGTTCAAATCCTGACGAACGAACTGGTTGCATGGAAGTTTTCTTGGCATTTTTACAAGTGGAACGTAATACAAGCCAGATGATTTTAGAAAGTTTCCTTCCATTTGGGCAGATAAACAAACGTGTGCTTCGCCGTAATCCGAATACATTAAATCCGTCTGTAGTTGACAGTTATAATTCTGTCTTTTTAAGGAAATATTAAGGTAAAAAACATGCAACTATCAAATTGCATGCGACAGCGAATATTTTAAAGCAATTAACATTTTAAGCAGCAAAACCTCTAAATGAACTCATAAACAACTGTAAGTTGCCGCCCAACTGGTACAGTGGTTAGCGTCGTTGACTGCCATGCCAAAGGGCCCGGGCTTGAATTCCGGAGAAGGCATGGATGTGTCAGTGCGGAATGAAGGCATTCCAAATGTGCGGGAAACCTCTCGAGAGGTTGGTGGTAGGCCAATAACAACTGAAAGCTAAACAGCCTAAAATTGGTATAAACCTTTACCGATTACGAAAGCAATCTAACAAAAATTCCTTGCCATCAGGCAATAAAAAATTCTACCCAAATATGAAGAGTTGAATTTTTATAGCATTTATTAAGTTAAATTTGTGAGTACGTACTCAATGTTTGGTTTTTCCTAACCTTCCATTCATCAGAATGCTGATAAGAACATTAAGTGTGGGCTAGGCAAAAAATATTTTAAATAAGATAATTTTTACAAAATGACAGCAAATCTCATAAGCGTGTATAAGATAAGTAATTCAAAATATGCGAAAATTCTTCTGATGACCTCTTTCAAAGAGAATAATATGTATGCATAGAAGTAATATATATTTACTTCACTCATGGCATTTGTCGCTATGAACAAAAGATCGTCAAAGATTTATAAACTTCTTTCCTGATAAGCTATCGGGCTCAAAGTTTGTAAACATATTGATTGCGGATGATTATACAATATGTTAAAACAAATTATATAAAATTCCATTTACATTTTTTTAAATTTAATGTTGACACGAATTTTTGCACATATTATCATTTGCAAAACAGACTACAAATTTATCAAAACTTTAATCTTTGCACCAATATAAAATATTCTCTTAAATAAAATTTGTATAAAGTTTTTAACATAACTTCTGATTTATGGCCGAATTATTGAAAGTCAGAAAATGTTTTCGATTCATATGAGGATTATTTCAGACATTTATTTGAAGTAAAAAAATGATTATTCATTGTGAAAATTATTTTTTAATTGAAAAACTTCGTTGAAAATATGTTATTAAGACTAAAAAAATAAAAGTTTTAAAAAAATTTATAAAATAAGATTTTATTCAAAACTGATAAATTTCTTAATAAGCCAAAAGCAAATGAAATAATTTATGGTATATTTTAATGTGAACAAGAGATTAATTAAGCTTCCTTACAATAATCATGTGCAATTTATGTCACGAATCATAAAAGTGTAGGCACTTAAGTAATGAAATCAAATAGTCGAAACGCAATGTCAAAAATATATCAAGGGTGCCAATTTTTTTTTTAATTATTCATGACATAAATTTGTTAAGAATTTTTTAAAAAATATTATTTATTCTCTTATTAATATATATATAACAAATTACGGTATTCTTCTGTTCTCGGGATTGGATTAAAAAATGTATGTATGCATGTATATATGGATGAATGTGTTCATGTATGCGTGTCGATTTATATACGAACATGTGCATCTCTTTAGACATATATGCACACAGACACACGACATGCATACATACATTCTTGAATCCCTTCCGATAGCAGAATAGTATCTAAATTACTTCTTTTTTTTAATTTATTAATAATTTTATGAGTTAAAAATAAAAGCTTATTCCATAAAAAATCTTTATTTTTTTAAATTTCTTAAAGAACTTCTAAAATAAATTCTTAATTCCTTTTCTGTTAACTTCCTAAACTAGTATCAAATTTCTTGTTTCTTTAGAACCAGTGTAAGGCCGTTATCGTGTCAATAGTGCGGGAAAAGTTCTCCCCGTACTATTGAGGGTCCTTACCTATTGTCGTCAGGGTTGGAGCGATGCTTGTTCCCTTAGGCATTTGGGGGTGAAATTGAGACAAAATTCCGGGCTAGGCCTTCTTTACGTATCTTTTAATTCTAACAAAAACATGGGACAGCTCGTTTCCAAGGAGATATTTAGAATGACAATATTCCGGGTCAAACCGTTCAGGAGCCTGCGTAAAAGTGCGAGATATTCCGGGTCAAACCATCAAAGGGTTAAAGAAACACGCTATCACATTACAAACCTCCGCAAAGGGAACAAAAACGTTCAATTAATGCCAAAGCTCTTACATCAATTAGAAAATCCAAAAACTTGTGTTTATTGTAAGGGTGATCATTTGTTGATGAAATGTGCGCAATTCTCAAACTTAATGGTCATAAAATGATTTGAATTTGGAAAGGCTAGAAAACTATGTTTCAATTGTTCAGTCCACACAATTAAGAACAGTAAAAGTTCTAATACATGCAGAAAATGTCAGAAGTTCAACAATTTGCTCTTACATTTTGATCGAAGTGAAGAAAATTTCGATAGCACAAATGGGAACCAAAACACAAGCTTAATAAATTGAGCAGTAATCTTTCTCCAAACGCTGATACATTTACTCCATTAACAAACAGCTAAATGGTTAGTGGGACTAATGAAATGAACCAAGCAACTTCTGCTAACAGTACTATATTGAATATTTCCAATTCTTTTAATAAGCAAGTTCTACTTTCAACTGCAATTATTTTCATGATAAAGGTGCTGATGAAACATATATTTCAATAAAGGCCTTGCTTGATTCTCAAAATAATTTCATTACTAAAGAACAAATGGAATTATTGAATTTGAAGAGAAGAAAAATAAAGGCTTCTATTTCAGGTGTCAATGGTGCAGTTACGTGTATTAAGGAAAACATTATAGTAACCATAACTAACACTACTACAGATTTTATTTGTACCTTACCATTTTTTGTTCCAAAAAAAAACTTGCATAACTCCTGCTAGATATATAAATATTCCTGATCTTAAGCAATAACAACTCATTGTTTTAGCTGATCTAGAGTTTTATAAACTTGTCCCAATACATGTTTTATTATCTAATAAAGTACATTTGATTTTCTAGAAATAAATAGAATAAACATGCAAGAGCAGATTCTCCAGCAGTCAGTTTTTGGATATATCATTAGTGGGTCAGTAGTGCACATGCTACAACAAGGCAATATTGATAATTATTGTGGGGTTGTTGAAACTGCAGATTATTTATTTGACAATTTGAGAAAATTTTACGAGACTTAATGGGTTCATGAAGAAAAAAAAAGAGTGAAGAGGCCAGAAGAGGAATTTTGTGAACAGCACTTTCTTTGTATGCACCGTTGGCAAGATAACGTTAGATATGTAGTAGAAATGCCAATTAATGAGGATGGGCTTAGCATTTTAGGCAAATCAAGAGCAAGCACTTGTAAAAGACTAGATTATATACTTAACTGCTTTGCTCACAATCCCGCAATGAATCCCTTCATATGAAGATTTCATTAAGGAATATAATAAATTAGGGCATTCCAAAGAAATTGCTGAAAAGAATAACTCTTGTTTTTTATCTTATCTTCCTCATCATGGGGTTTTCAGACTGGATAAACCTAGCACTAAACTCAGCATAAAGTTTAATGTCATTGCTTCTATGACTACTGGAATTTCGCTACACTATGTTTTACTGAAATGAGGGTTAAGTTCAGGATGAACTACGTGAACTAAAGTTGCCTTAATGGCATCATTAAAATGCATCATCAGATTTTGATTAAGGAGCATCAAAGAGATTTATTACACATCTTATGAAAGAATAGTAAAAAAGAACCAATTAAAATTTAAATATTGAAGACTAATATACAGTGCTTCCAATGTACTGTATCTTGCAATATTCACACTCAACCAATTAGCAGAGGACAAAAGAAACAATTTTTCGTTAGCAGCGCAAATGGTACAAAGGGATTTTCATGTCAATGGCATATTGACAGGAGCCCATACTATAATACAGGCTCAGGAATTACAATCGCAGTTGATTGAATTAATATCACGTGGAAGAATGCATCTGCACAGATGGTGTGTTAATCACCCTGATCTTTTGCAGTTTTGAGATGGACATGAGGAATATTCCTTCAGTAATGTCAATGACGATCTGAGCATTGAGACTTTAAGATCATTATGGAATCCAAATGTACACTGCTTTTCTTATAGATCAACAATCAAGAAACCAACTACTTACACAAAGACATTCTATCTGACATTGCTCTGACATCTATGATCCATTAGGACTGCTTGTTCTAGGGATAACAAAAGCAAAAATCTTCACTGAAAGACTTCACTTATTGAAGCTTGATTGGAATGATCCACTGCCCAAGAAGATAATTAAGGAATGACAACTTTTCGCTCATTCCATGCAATCTATCAACAATTTACAAGTAAGCAGATATGTTTTACAAGAGAGTTTCCTGAGATACCAATTTGCAGATTTTCAGATGCTTTAGAACATGCATATGAAGCAGTCACCTATTTACGCCGTAGAAACGACAATAACTTATCTTGACATTTGCTTTGCAGCCAAATTCAGTGCAGCTGTTTACAGTATTATGTCTGGAACTCTGCGCAGCTGTACAGGGGAACATCCAGCAGACCCGAGGACAGAATTTTGACAAACTGCATGATGCTGATCTTTGGTGGAAGAGTCCTTCGTTCTTGAGGGAAGGTATTATACTTAACAAGAACATTACATAATTAGAACAAAATGGGAAAATTTTCCAATGAGCTGTGAAAAAGAACCGACATTGCATGTTTATGGATTTTGCCTTCAAAATGCATTGATTACGTCCTGAATCTCACTAACAATTACTTAAAATTATTAAGTTCTAATATAGGTATTTTGACACAAAATCGGACTTTTTCTGAAATGACAATTTTTTTCCCATATTTCGATTCTACAACTCAAATTATGTCAAACTGCCAAGTTTTGTAAAAATTGCACTAGTAGTTTTTAAAAAATTAGCTCCTCAATGTTATTTGAATTTGGTATATATTTGTCGATATCTCTTTTTTTATGAAACTTATTTGATTCTTCCTTTCACATTTTGAAACTTCCATTCACTCATTCCAAATAAAATTTGCTCATTTTTAGCTTTTATTCTTAAAATTTGTTATTTTAAAATAATTTTTTTTAATTTGGGGGAAAATTTTTTAACATCAGCTTAAGTAGATGTATTTCTAGACATACCTGCAAAAAATTAGAATTTTTCATTTCAAATTTTCTAAGATACACACAAATTCACATATTGGAACATTTTGAAATTTGAAACATATTTGTTAAAAGCGATAATAACACCAAATGTGGTTTACACAGTTCGTTAAAATTATTTGAAGGTATGAATGATGACTTTTTCTCATTCGTCTGCAATGAAAAAAAAAGGAAAGGAAAGGAAAATAGGTAGCTATAAATTAAGAAGTTCGTCAAGGGAATTATTCTTGGTGCAAACTGAAAAAAGTATGCCAAGGTAAATTTTTAAATTTCTCGGTAAATTTCAATTCAAATTTGACAAAATTTAAACGGCCGTAATTTGAGTCGTAAAATGTAAAGATGGAAAAAAATAGGCATGTCTTTTCAGAAAAAGTCCGATTTCATGTCAAATACTTTTGTTAGAACAATACTATATATAAATCTGTTTGGTAAAAGCGAGAGAACTTTTTTTCTTATGCAGATGCGTATTAATTATTGTGGCACAATTGTCGCTTCTCCCGACAAATCCGTCATTCGAGCGCATAGAGGTGATGATATACTACATGCTGTGTGATAGTCAATATGATTTGCTGTGTGCTCTTTTTATTTGTTATTTGTTTAAATAAAGTGTGTTGTCCAAAATCAATGGATTTTTTACTCTGAATATGGACCTCTGAACAACAAATGGTAGGTCCATGGTTATATCAAGAACAATTGGGCGTAAAATACCAAGTAGAAATCGAAACTGTCTCAGTGAAAGGCAGAAATGGAGAAGTGGAACATTCCCGAATTAACTGGGGAGAAATATTTTATTTGGGCATCGAAAATTAAAGCTGCCTTATCAATGAAAAGACTTGACTCAGTAATTTCAAATATAAAACCAGAAAACTTAGATGAGAAAGATGAAAGACTGTGGAATGAGAAAAATGCTGACAACGTAGCATATATAAAACTTTCACTATTGGATCCACAGGCGCTTCAGTTTTCTGCAGAAGAGAATGCAAAAATACTTTAGAAGAAAATAAAATCAACATTTACAGCACAAGCCGAAGGTAAAAAAATAGATGCTAGTAATGAGTTAAAAAATTTAGAAATGAAGTTGCACGAGTCGGATAATGATTATATTGCAAGAGCAAGAGGAATAGCAACTAAGCATCAATTGCTAGGACCAGAAGTATCTCCTCGGGAATTGGTGTTTTACACAGTCCGTGAACTTCGTGGAAAATTCTCTCGAATTAGGAAAATTTTAAAAACCCAGCGTGAAAAAACAATTGATGAAGTACTTGAAATACTCAGCGAGGAAGAGTCTACACACAGTTCAACGAATGGGAAACAACCTGATGGAACCAACGCTCAGGCGTTCATATCAAGAGGAAATAAAAATTATAATCCAAGAATTTGTTACATTTGCGACAGCCTGGTCACATCGCGAAAGATTGGGACTAGAGAAACAAGAGTCCAAAAAGTGAGTTATCCGAACGTAACAAAGAAAGAAAGAAATTGCAACCTACAAGTTTGAACATTTCATCTTGTTCTGATGAAAGAGAAAGTGATTTCGCTCATCAACTTATGAATGGAAAAAATGATAAATGTGACAAAATTTGGTTGCTGGATAGTGGTGCAACTGGACACATGGCAAAAGATTCCTTATGGTTTCAGAATATTACATCAGAGGTGAGGGAGATTTACCAGGCAAGTAAACATTCAAAAATATTTTCAGAAGGTACTGGTACAGTTAAAGCAAAAACAAAAATACAAAATATTCTAATTCTGTTAATTTAACTATTAGCAATGTTAGTTATGTTATTTATTTAAGAAATAACTTATTGTCACTCGCTGCATTAATGGATGAAGGATGTAAAACTGAATCAAGGAATAATTCTGCATTAGTTTTTAGTAAGCGTAATCAGTTACTTTTTAAAGCATTTAAGAATAATGGTAGGCTTGAAGTTAATTTAGAATCACATTATAATTCTGAGTGTCGCATTCCTAATGATGGTACTGGTACTAATTACGAATTTTAGCATAGTAGATTGTGCCATTTAAATCCAAAGTATATGCTTAAAATGAAACAATACATTGATATTAATGATGTAAGTGATTTTTTAAGTGTGAAACTTGTGGCATAAGTAAATTAACTAGAAAAAGTCATCCAAATTAACATTAATCAGAGTTCAGAAATTTTAGATTTAATTCATTTGGATCTGTGTGGTCCTGTTCAAACGGAATCAATTGGTGGGTATAAATACTTTATGATCTTAGTGGATGATTTTTCTGGAATGTATCTTACTTTCTCTCTTAAAAGTAAAAATGAAATATTTGATGTATTTTCTAAATTTAAAGTTAAGTATGAAAATTTATCTGGTAAAATAATTAAACCTTTGAGAACAGACAATGGTTTAGAATTTTAAAATGAACAATTAGATAATTGCCTTGCTAATTCTGGTATTTTTTATGAAAAAACAATTCCATATAATAGTGAAAGTAATGGGAAAGGCGAATGGGCAAACAGAGTTCTTTTGGAAAGAGCTAGGACATTACTTCCAGCCTTTCGAACAATGGTATACTGAATTGAGAAGTGATAAGGAGAACAATATGTGTAAGGAATGTTTGAGGAAGTAAATATTCTTGCAAAAACGGCGAATTGAATTCAATGCAAGTGTCCAAAAGAATGATATTGCAGGGTTTCGAGAAAAGGCAGATATAATTTAAGTAAGAATGCACTTCCAACCTGAATGAATTCGTGGCATTAGGAGTTAGGCATTTTCTCTTTCTGTAGTCATTTGAAGCCGTGATTTTGAAGGGAAAATCGAAGGCTTTAGTAAATCGCATTTGCTGTAGTTGAAATACAGTTGATCTAGTGTTCCTTATAGTACTATAATACAGCTCCTGCGAAAAGCAACAAACACAGTGCTGGTTTCAAATGCCAAGCCATTCATTTCGGGAAAGAAAATGGAAAGCATGATCCAGCAATGTGTTGCATGGTGTTGGTGAAAGATGGAGCGGATGATGATGATTATTTATTCATGGATCAGAGCAACAGTGATGGTGAAGATGAAACAGAATTTGATGATGTGCCTGAAGATACAATGGAAGATGAAGAACTTTTCTTGCTATCTGATAATGAAAGTTTTTAAGTTCATAAGGCTATGTCATTTCTTTTAAATAAACAGCATTTAGGTACATATAGTAACCTAATTTTTTATGCTCATTCCTTATTTTTTATTCTATCATTTATATACTCGGCATATAACACATACCCATAAATTTTAATCTTAGTTTTTGTACTGAAAGTGTGCATTGTATGCCAGAATACACGGTACTTAAATGAAAAAGATCAGAAGCAAAATGCATCATTGTCATTCTTTTTATCATAACTTTTACAGAAATAATGATATTTTACAACTGTGAAAGTTTTTTACAGATCCCTCTTCGTCAGGAGCAATGAAATTTGCAATACTGGAAAGCAGTGGGCGTAAAGCTCATATTTACACTTCACAGTAAAGTGAGAAGATAGCGCCATCTATTGGCAAAATATCAACGAAATATAAAAATTAAATTAATAGAACTTTAAAAGCATTAGGAAGGGCCGGATTGGACTTTATGTCGTTTACTAAGCAAGATAAAATTACACTTAACAATTAAAAACGACATTCTGCTATTAGAAATAACATTAATAATATCATTGTGCTTCCAGTCGAAGCAGCACTAAATTGTCTTTAAGCTAGGCTTTGAGAGTTCCATACTATAATCTGTGTGAGCCAAGCCCATTTTGTTTTCCAAAATGTATATTATCATCAAACTGAGGGATTAGCTATAGGTAATTCCATCAGTCCTGTACTTGCTGACATTTACATGCACTATTTTGAGGTCAAATTATTTGAGAAACTTTCTTTTCCTCTCTGAACTCGCTACTTAGATGACACTTTTGTGCTTTTTGATGGTAATCAAGATGATTTATCCCAAATTTTATTGATTATGAATTCAACTGATCCAGCCATCCAGTTCACTCTTGAAATTGAATTTGGCGATTCCTTTCCTTTCATTGAAATTCTTATAATTCACAATGAATCTGATTTCAGCACTACTGTTTACCATAAACCCTTTTCTGCTTGTTTACTGCGCCATGCTATGTCAAGAGGTTAAGCAAAGAATATCTTCTTTTACTATTCTGTATTTCATGTTCTTGAAGCTTGTTCCTCAGAACCTCTGTTTACAACCTTTTCTCGTCTATCAATAAAATCTATGGTTCGAATCTTAAAGATTCCATTTCTAACTTCAATTCTTGGGAAATTTATAGCATATCCTGTCAGTATGGTTTGAGACAAACCGGCCAAATTAAAAGATCGTTAAAGTTTCGTGTCAAAGAACTCAAACCTTATGTTCAAAAAGGCTAAATTAAAAAATCTTTGATAGCCAAACATTGTTGGAAATTTAATCATAATTTTGACTTTGGGTCAGCAAAAATCATTCAAAAAGCTTCTTCAATTGGTGAATTGAATTTTCTTGAAGCTTTTCACATTCACAAATTCATCTTGTGTAGGCAATGTCTTCAAGTTCAGTCCAGTACTTCCTAACGTTTTTAAAATTCTACAAACTTAATTTTTCAATTTCGTTAATATTTTTGTCGATAAACGGCGCTACCTTCTCATTTGCTTTAGTACGGAGTATAAATACGAACATTATGCGCACTGCTTTCCAGTCTTGCAGATTTCTTTACTCCTGGTGAAGAGGGATCTGTACTTGTTTGCCCTCGAAACATAAATCTACATTAAAATCAAGGTTGTTGTGAGACTAATTTTTACGTTTCACTTCGTACATTTGTCTTCTGTTTCCACATTATTTGATGTCTCATGAAAGGTTTACAATATGCATTAATAAAAATAAGTACAGTAATTCAGACATATTTTTTATCATTTCTTAAAAAAATTACCTGAATACTTTTTATGTGGGATGACATTTTTGAGTCAATTACTTATCACTGACCTATTAGCTCATCTTTTTCCATTTTTATTTCTGAATTACTCACAGGCAGAAATTACAACAAATTTAGATTTTTCTCAGTTCTACAAATCTGTAAGGAGTTCCTATATGACTCTGGTATTAGCACAGAATCTAAAATTTGAGATCTTAAGTAGATACTTAACCAGTTTTAAATGAAATCAAAATGAAGTTTAAACATATATCCTTGCATGAATATTGTTCTACTTGTACATTTTATTATAAACAATGAAATAAGAATGTTGAAAGTTCCTCAATATGAAATGACATAATCAATGCTGAGAATTTTAGCAGTTAAAATCAATACTCAATTTTGAAATTCTAAACATATGCATTAATATTGTCACAGTCTATGTATTAAATGTAAAGAATTTAAAGAAAGACTAAAACACACAATGGAAACAAAACTCCAAGGAGTAAGAAACATATTTTTTAAACAACATCTCTCTGCTAAAATAGTATTTGGAAGATTTAAATACAAATACAATAATAGTAGTAATAAAAACACAGAAACAGACATCATGGTCAGATTATCCACCCTTGTTTCTAATTCAACAGTCTTGAGAAAATTTACGAGCAATACAAGAACTTCATGAAGATACAGAAGAGAGCAAACTGGGTCTGCAATATGGAGCCAATGAACTAGTTTGATGCACCATCGCTCCGAAAGTTTAATTTGCAGAAAAAGCACTATGTCTGCAAAATGCATTCAAATAAGACATGCCTGTCTTTAGAGAAGCATTAAAAACAAATCATATGTTCCCGATCTCTTTTTTTATGAATGTTGCAATTCTTACCTTTATAATCTTGAAGGGCAATGACATATCTTGCTCTCTTTTTTAGTCCCTCCAAAAAGAACTCAACTAGCTCTCTTATATCATCAGAATTAGGTGACTGAAATGTGAATTCTTCTCCTCGGACAGTACTAATATTAAAACTCTGAAGGAAAGGTCGAGTCCCTCTGACACAGAACAAAAGAAAATGTAATTATCACAAGAGTGAAAGGCATTTAGATAAACTATAACAGAAAATAAATTTCAAAATTAGACATAAATACTAACTGGAAATTAATATTTCCTAGTATCAAGAGAATAATTCTTACATGAAGGAGATGGAATTTTTAGAATGTTAATAATGCATGATATAATATAGACCATGCTTCTTTCTTCTCAATATTAAAATAGAATTTTTAGAATGCTAATAATTCATGATATAATACAGACCATGCTTCTTTCTTCTCAATATTAAATTCACTTTTAAATACAAAAAGCTGTAAAAATTATTCTTTATCTTATATTTTGTTTCAAAACATTTGAATTGAAGGAAACTGCAGAAAATAAAAGAAATTCTTCAAATAGCTTTACAAATTAAATAGCATTTATATTAAGCTTTTACCATTTAACATAGTCTGAGAATATTATTATTCTAGGATTAACAAATTTTAATGCATCTACAAAATAATATCCAATATGAACAATAGATTTCAGTTGCTTATACAAATTGAAAATACAGGATAAGTCATTCTTACTTTTGACTCACGATGGAGGTAACTTCAGGAAATGAAAGTTCTAACAAGACTTGTTCCTGATCATCGACAACATAGACACCAGTCCAGTTAATAGCAAGAATGACATCATTTTTGGGAAGATGAGGGCCAGCAGATCGTAAAGCTTCATAAAAGCGTGAAAACAACAGAGGCCACTTAAACTTGGCATAATCTACTACATCTTCCTTTACACGAGGTATAGGTACTCGATCTCGATAATAATAACTCTGTTGAAAGGAAAATGCATATAATTAACAAATGTATATTTCCTTTTTATATCTTAAAGAAAAAGCTACATAAAATCTTTAGATTACAGCTTCATATCTAAAAATAGAGCTAACCATTAAAAATTTCAAAATACATTAAAAACTTAAATAAAAAATTTTAAAAAACTGCAATCTGATCTTCATATTCAGATTCCAATTTAACATCTGAAACAGTTATCATGCTCCAAAAATTCAAGATACTGAACTAAATCATGCATTTAAAATCAGCTGCTCAAAAAATATCGCTAAATAGTGGGTAGATGGGTGGGACACTTGTTTCTCAATTGTTATCACAAATACGATGTTACTGTAGCACTACCACCAATGTACTACCACCGTTAAAAAATAACTTTAGTCTATTGATTTCTCAACTGATCCAACTAAGTAGATATGACACAATTCTAAAATATGTTTGGATTAATTAAATTTCACACTTTTATAAAATGGTCATGCCATTTTTTTAATGGCATGACCATTAAAATGGTTCACAATTGTTTTTGGAAATTTTCTAATTTTCTAATTCAATGAAGATGAGTCCCCCCCATTTTTATCAGTCTTTGATAATTAGGTACCCTGGTGTCTGATGCCATAGTACATCATTAACATTACTAATTTTAGCTTTGTCAATTATATTTCCTTCAACTTCAAATTTTTTTCCATTTCTGTTAGCTATACACAGGATGTTTCCATGTTTATTGATCACTTGGGCTTTAGTTTTTGTAAAAATAACTTTTAAATTATGATCTAGAATTTTCGATAGTGACAGTAGATTTGCAGTTAAATTCGGTACATGCGGAACATTTTGTACTCTCAAATTGTTCTTATTTCTATCAGTTTGCACTTTAATGTTACCAATACCAAATGATTTGATCATGCCTACTTTGTCAGCTGTTATTATTTGTGTCATTATTTGCTGTTCTTCATCTTTAAAACTAGTAAATATTTCTTCACTTGTTGCCATGTGAGATGTGGCTCATGGATTTATCTGATTCATATTCTCTTCCCTTGCTTGACATTCTGTAAGTTTCTCGTGTTAAATTTCTCTGCTTTCTATGTTCTTGATTGGTTTTCATTTTACATTCAGTTGATTTGTAGCCAAATTTTAAACAACCAAAGAACTTATTATTATTATTATGACACTCCTTTATTAAATGTTCTAATTTTCAACAATTAAAGCATCTTCCTTCATGATATTTTGATTTTGTCCGGATTTCTTTTGCCTACTTGTGGTATAATATTTATTATTATTGGCAGCACTAAAGTTACATTACATTGAATAGCAACAGTCATTGTTTAAATAGTGTTCTTAAAATGTAACATTTGATCTTCTCTTATATGTGCAGTTTTAGTTGATTAAAACTTCACCTGCTTAAAGAAAATAATTTATTATATTTACAACAATTTAATCAACTGAAACTAATTTATACTTTATTTTGTGCAAAATGGAAACCCTCTTGAAACCAGAAAGATTTGATGTTGACCCTGCATGTGTTGGAGCAGAATCTAAATGGAAACACTCGAAAAGAACATTATCAAATTTTCTCACACATGTCAAGGAGGCAACTGAAGAAAGAAAACTTAAGCTGTTACGTAATTTCGTATCTGCAAGTGTTAATCAATATAATAATGATTCACAATCTTATGATAACACAATGTTCTAGGTTCATTGCACATTAATAGAAGAAATGAAATATTTGCCTGGCTCTGTTTAGCATCTAGATTTCAACAAACAGGTGAGTCTGTAAATGAATACTTACAAACATTAAAACAGTTGATTAAGGATTATGAATTTAAGTCTGTTACTGCAGAACTATAAAAATGAGTACATTAGAGATGCATTCATCTGAGGTTTGAAGAATCCACGCATTCAAGATTGGTTATTAGAAAATGCCATTATAGCTAGAAAAACCTTATGATCAAGCTTGAGCATTAGAACTTGCTGAACATCATTCTGCCTCATATTTAACATTATCCTCAGCACCGATAGCTGCTGTTGAATCCAGAAAATGTTTCTTTTGTGGAAGAGACCTTCATTTACGAAGTGTTTGCCCAGCTAAGGATGCAATGTGTCGAGGATGTGGCAAAAAGGGCCATTACCAAAAGGTATACAAATCCAAACTTGTACGCAGTACTACTAATTCCACAGTGCCAGTTTATACACTACCATCAGCTTTGATACTTCCTCACTGTCTTGGATGGTCAATAACTAATGTCCTAGTAAATGGAGTTCAGCTGAATGCCCTAATTGATACCAGTAGTTCACTAAGTTTTATAAATTAGTGTTTTGTATAAAGATGTCGAATTCAAGTAAAATCATATTTTGGTAGAATAAGCATGGTTATCTCTTCTCTAAGCTCAGAGATTAGAGGCTGTTCTTTAGTTAATATCAAATTGCAAACCCATGTATACACTAATGTAGAGGTATAAATTATAAAAAACCTCTGATTCATCTGTTGAGATGTTAAAGGTGACCAACTACCTCTTAGAATTTGTTCATTAACAACTGCTCTTGTAGTCCCTGTGTCATTGTTCTCTAATTTAACACCTGATTGTAGACCTATTGTTACAAAGTCAAGACGCCAAACTGAAAATGATAAAACATTCATAGCTGCAGAAGTATGTAAATTACTTAAAGAAGGCGTAATTGAATCAAGTAATTCTCCTTGGCATGCAAAAACTTTTGTTGCGAAAGGAGAACATCATAGACCTTGAATGGTTATAGATTATTTGCAGACTATAACAAATTTACTATGCTTGATGCTTTCCCTCTTCCCAAAAATTGAAGAGTTGATTTCACAGGTATCAAAATATAAAATATTTAGTACAACTGATCCACGAAGTGCTTATCATCAAGTCCCTATCAAAGAATCAGAGAAACACTATACAGCATTTGAAGCTGATAGTTAACTATATCAATTTCTATGTGTTCCATTTGGTGTAACAAATGGAGTTGTTTCTTTCCTAAGAACAACTAATGAAATAATTTCAAATGGAAAATTATCAGGAACCTTTCCCTATCTTGATGATGTAACTATATGTGGCAAGAATGAAGCTGAACATAATAATAACTTGGAGAGATTTATGGCTGCTGCTAAGAAATATAACTTAACCCTGAATGAGGAAAAATGCACATTTTCCATGAAATCTGTAAAATTGTTCGGCTACTCTATAGTTAATAATATAATAAAACCTGATCCTGACAGACTGAAACCGCTAATGGATTTACCAATTCCTAAAGATGTAGAATCTCTACAGCAAGCACTGGGAATGTTTGCTCATTACTGCCATTGAATTCCCAATTTTTCTGAAAAGATTCAACCTCTTTTGACTAAAGGACATTTCCCTTTAGTAAAGATGCGGAGAAAGCCATCAGTTCCCTCAAGAGAGATATAGCCAAAGCTTCTTTAGCTACAGTTGATGATAATATACCATTCAGAGTTGAAACTGACAATTCTGAATTTGCAAGCAGAGCAACCCTGAGTCAAGCTGGTCGTCCTATAACTTTCTTCTCTAGCACACTAAACTCTTCAGAATGAAAAGACTCTCCTTTTGAAAGAAGCATATGCTATAGTTGAACATTTATGAAACTGGAGACGCTACTTAACTGGAAGGCACTTCAAAGTTTTAACTGATCAAAGATCCGTGGTATTTATGTTTGATCAACAGCACTCGAGTAAAATTAAAAACGAGAAAATTATGTGTTCACGGTCAGAACTTGCATGTTTCAAATTTGATATTATATATCGTCTCGGATATAAAATTGAAACTGCGGACACCTTATCAAGAATAAATATAGCTTTAAAATCACAAATAGATCTGAAGGCACTACATGGTGAACTTTGTCATCCAGGAATAACTCGAATGTATCACTGGTTAAGGTCTAAAATTTGCCTTTTTCACTAGAAGAATTTAGAACTATTAATTCATGTGTATGCTGCAAAGAAGTAAAACCTCGTTTCTATAGATCTGAAGGAAACTTAATTAAAGCAACTGCACCTTTTGAATGACTAAATCTTGATTTCAAAGGTCCTTTGCCTACTGCTTCTGGGAACCGTTTCCTTGGACGAGTTTTCAAGATTCCCATTTGCAATACCTTGCCCTGATATGTCATCTGCCACTGTTATTGCTCATCTGCAAAATATTTTGTCAATTTTTGGGATGCCAACCTACATACATTCTGATAGAGGATCTTCATTTATGTCTCATGAATTAAAATGCTTCTTAACTTCACTTGGTATAGCAACAAGTCGCACCTGCATATAATCCTCAATGAAATGGCCAAGTAGACAGGTATTATGGAATCATATGGAAAACCATCGAGCTGGCACTAAAATCAAAGAACATGGCTATCGAACATTGGGAAGGTGTTCTGCAACCTGTTTTGCATTCAATCCGGTCACTTTTATGTACAGCAACAAACACCACACCACATGAAAATATATTCATCCATGCTAGAAGTTCATATAATGGATGTTCTTTATCTACGTCGTTAACACAACCCGAAACAGTATTAATGAAGAACCATACCCGAGCTAATAAATATGAGCCTATTGTGCAGGAAGTGGAGCTCATTGAGGCTAACCCAGATTACGCTTACGTTAAACTTCCAGATGGTCGTGAAATCAATGTTTAAATACAATACTTAGTACCCAGAGGAGATACTCCTATGCATACCCATGATATCGGGTCGGATGAAAACCAACAACTTTCAGATTCTTTTACTCAACAGAATGAAGATTTGGCCACTTAAGGAAATCGACAGAAGAGAATCCCTAAGGCAGTGATTTAATGTACCCTAGCAGACATGAGCATTTTGAAAAGATTTCAAATGATAACTTGCATGTGAGTGAATCCTTGCATCTGAAAGGGCAGAGACATCAGCCTTCTTATCTGGCAGACTATTAACTTATTGATAATCTTTGGGAGGGGTGAATGTGGCATAATATTTATTATTATTGGCAGCACTTGAGTTATATTACATGGAATGGCAACAGTCATTCTTTGTTTAAATAGTGTTCTTACAACGTAACATTTGATGTTCTCTTTTATGCGAAGTTTTAGTAAATTAAAGCTTTATTTCAACTTCTTAAGGAAAGTGATTTATTATATTTACAACACTACTTCTAATTCTTTTCCTCTCCATTTTTTTCTTCAGTTTCTTTTAATCATTGTCAAATTGAAGCTATATCCTTTTCTTTGTTGTTTTCAATTATGCTTTAATTATGCATCAAAATCATTTCTAAGTCCTAATATGAAGTAAATTAATTCTTTATCCCTTATTTCATTCAGAATTACACTTCTCTTCATGTACTCAGCTACAGATTCTTTTTACCTCATTTTCAGTTAAGCTAATTCTATTCTAAATTTGATTTGAATACCCTTTGTTTTAGCCACCATTTCATATTTTTTCCTCCCATAACTTGTTTGCATCCTTTTCATTTGCATATTTTAACACTTTTGAAGCTGTCATAGTTAGATTCATTACATTTCTGGCTATTGCATTAACTTTATCCCATGTTTCCAAAGTTTTTATTTCACTTTCATAATTAACATTGTCTCTTTTATTTTGTTTTGGCGATTCATCAGCTTCTCTCACACTTCTCCATACTTTCAAACTTCTTAATTCACTTTCAATTCTATTTGCCCATGTAAGGTAATTATCAACAGTTAAATATCTATGTTAGTCAAATTTATCATATTATGTGCCATATTTTCTAATTTATATTCACTAATTCTAATATAAACCAAATTTACCTCTAAAAGAAACTAGCGATGTTCTTAAGCCTCAATAACATCAATGACCTACAAGAAAGTTTATTAGCAAAGGGGCCAACTACACTCTGCTACCAAATGTCGGCGAAAGTAGTTAAATTATGTTCTTTAAGAATCACCTACTTCTTAAAAAAATTTTTTTTTGTATTACATAAAAGAAAACTTTATTAAATAATATTTATCACAACAAGCCTTACCATACTCTCCAAAACCACAATAAACTCTCCAGATGCCGGATATATTTTAACTCAACCTTTTAAGATAAAAAAACACAAATGTTGCCAAATATTAAAACTTAAAACTATACTTTTACAAACAAATACTATCAATTTCTCACACACAGTACATGCTCTACGTCATTTGATGCATGATTCAACCAAATAAATATTAATTTCATTTTTACAGGTCATGTGACTAAACGAGCTTTTGTTAGGGCTTAAATTCCTAGTGCGAGAAATGTAGCCTTTAAAAAAAAACTCTCAAACTGGTGTTCGTTGCACTTCTTTACCTTAATTATTACCTTCAAGATATTTTAATTATACTGAGGATAATATGTTATAGTATATTATTTCTTTAGAAATAATGCATGGCATTATTCTTCTATTTGTGTTGCCGTATATTTCATGTTTGGTGGCAACATTTACAAAGAGACAGACAAAAACATGAAGTTTGAGCCTAATAGGAACCTCAAAAAATAAAAATAATAAAAAAACAAGTTGTAGGGCTTTAAAGGAAAAGAAACATTATTTTTAGTTGCCCTCCTTTTCAATTATAATAATGCTGTATTTTAAAAACAAGCAGCATACTAATTTAACAATAATACTTAACAAACATAGACTACATACTATATAACAGAGACTGAACATTAATGCAAATTACATTCCATAAATTTTCACTGAAACAAACAGCAATTTCTATAAAAACACTGGAACAACTGTTTTTGTCTTTCCTCAAATCACTAAAATTAATCAATTAAAAAACAATTCTCGAAATGCAATTTAACTGAGATACGCTTTCACAGCTTCGTGGTAGATAATATATGCATTTAAAACAATGCAGGGAATTATGCTGAATGTCCCCTTCTCAGATATTTTACTAGCCTTGTGCGGCATTTTATCATATCCAGAATGAATAAAAGATGGTTTTTGTTGAAAACATTTCTCCAGCATGTTGATTTTTTCATCATTGTAACTTTTCCATCCACTAGATGGATAGAAATAAATAATACAGCATTTTTTAAATTCCCCCCAGAAATTTAAAGCTTTTTTAAAAATACTTCTTCATATTAAGTTTTTTAAAAATGGTTCAGAATAGTTTTCTTTCTTCTTTTTACAATTCCACTTAGTTACACATTTTTAAACATATATACTACATTAATACTAAAAATGTTAACAAATATACAATATCTCTAATGAAAGTAATTATCTCATTTTAATAAATTTACACATTATATTCAAGCCCAAACTTTTTCATCATCATTAGTTTTCACTTTTGCTCTCTGAAGCAAAAGGTTAAGCATTATTTTGAAGGTGTATCACAAAGCACTGAAAATCCAGGAACCTTTTTTTTTATATGGCCAGTACTTTAATGATACAATGTTCGAACAAACCATTCACTGACTGCTAATTCTTTATATTGTACATAATATAATTAGAAGACTACTAGTGTATACAAGTGGTTCAAACACGGATCATACATTTGCGGCCAGGTGGAAAACAAAAGAATGGTCAGTCTAGAGAAAATATTTCAAAATTTGTTGAAATGTGCTTCTAATGTGTGTTTTCCAAAACTAGGATAAAATCTAAATTCTCAATGCCATATGAAAGTATATTTGATCTTTATGCAACATCCATCTCTAGTAATACTGTTGTTAATGATTTTATCTGTAACTAGTTTCCAGTCTTTTACCATCAACGCCAATTAAAAATGTGCATGTTCCAGTCCAATCCAGTAAATTTTCAAATCCAGTCCATGTTCAATGTAGTACTTCTGAGCTGCAGAACTATGCCTTAAAAGTTCTGTGCATTTATTAGTTTCTTCAGCTGCTAGTGATCAAAGCAAATAATAATTTTGAAATATTTGATAGGTAACCTTTTGCAAGACAGACTACATCGATGTCCAGACTTCAATATATTCAAGAGAACCATGTTGGATATAAATATCTCCAGGAATTATTGACAAAGTGCTTGTTGCACACTGAGTACACAACAACAACAAAAACAGAGAACCACAGTCACTAGCTGATCCAGATAATAAGAATAATGGTACCATCATTTTTATCACTTACAAATGTAGAATATTTTGGTCATGCTTATAATCCTCCTTTTCTTGATTCAATATACATCTTGGAAGCAAATTACAAGAATAGTAAATCTGAATAAAATCTAAGCTAATACTGAAATTATCTCTAGTGGTAATGCATGCAATAATCTTATAAAGCATAGTTAATTCTCTTATAAAAACAATTTTGGCATTTCTTGGTGAAATAAAAGATATGATTATGTCAAAAACAGTTTCCAATTCTGCAGCTGCCAAAGGATCTACAAAATGAAAACATGTTTCAATGTCCATCAAACAAAACGTGGAATTGCTGCAAAAAATGGATAAAGGCATATTCGTCTCAAAATTCTGCAAGGAGTATGGCATTGGAAAGTCAACTGTATATGACATAAGCGAAAAGGAACTTTTTGAATTTTTTGTGGATTCCGACACCCCACTTGCAATGAATAACAGAAAAAGGGTTCGTTACGCTAAAAGTGACGATCATGACAAAGTGATGATTGAATGTGTCAGACAGCATCGCAGCCAGGGCGTGCCATTGTCGGGTCCAATGCTAATGGTTCAAGCCAAAATATTTCATGAAGAAATGAACTTAAACATTGCAAAACTTAAACGTCTGCGCAGAAATGCACTCGTTTGAACTGGAGTTTGAAACATCAACATTGGAGTGTGGGAGAGTGGGCCAATGTGATGTACAGTGACGAGTCCTGGTTTAGTCAGAGTACTGATTCTCGTCGGGTAATGATATGGAGAGAACGTGGAACCCGTTTTGAACCAAGAAACATATCGGAAAGACATCATTTTCCATCAAGGGGAGTAATGGTATGGACAGGCATAATGATGGACGGCCGCACAGACCTCCATTTCTTTGACACGGGGTCTGTGACTGGTCAAAGATACAGAGACGAAGTTCTTGAGCCTTATGTTTGCTTGTATCGAGGTGCTGTCGATCCTGACTTCCTATTCATGGCTGATAAAGCGCCATGTCACCGAGCGGTGCTGGTTGAAGACTTCCTTGAAACGGAAAACATCAAGAGCTTGTCGTGGCCTGCGAACTCCTGATTTAAATCCTATCGAGCATGTATGGGATATGCTCGGGAGACAAATTGCAGCCTTTCGCACCCACCAAGCTCCGTTACAGAACTGAAGAGAACTCTCCAAGAAGCTTGGAACCGTTTAAGCCCACAACTCATTCATCATCTCATAGCAAGTATGGTAAATCACTGTGCAGCATGCCTGACTGTCAGAGGTTACCACACGCCTTATTAAACTGCAGCATCACAAATTTATTTAATGTTTTCTTTCATTTTTTCTTTAAAGTGTGAACCCTTGCTATTCTCAGTTTTCTTTCAAACTGCTACTTTGGATAATAAAAGTAATTATTATTGTTCTTTTGATTTGCTTCCTTATTTTATAACGATTTTACACTCGCATATCACGTTTTCCTCCATTCTGATTTACAGTTCCTTCTTTATTTACATAATTATCAATTATGCTTAACTTTTGGACACCAGTGTATATTTCCAAACCGTAAGTGGACCACATTTAAAAGGACAAGCTCCTCATATGTGTTTTATTATGTAAATAAATATTAGGCACTTTGACAAACATACCTTTTTACAAGCAGTAATAACTAAACTGGCCCATCTTTCCAGACTTTTGTCTCCACTTTGCAAACAATAGTCAGGTATGTAGTTAGGCAGCAAAGCCATTAATCGATCCATGCTCAAATCCAGGCCATGTTCAATGTAGTACTGCTGAGCTGCAATCATTGCTAAATCTTCCTCCTATTGGATATTTCCAAAATTAACACATCAGTTGGAAAAGAGATTAAAAACACAACATAGAACTTTTCAAATATTATTATATCCTAACTTTGCTTCTTCTAAATTTGCCCTTTGCACCACATATTCAGAATCACAACCATTTTGCACAATTTTAGATATCAATTAGTTCCTAATTTTACACACAGTTTAGCAATTTTACTACAAAGTTGCAAATATAACAACAGAGTGAACAGTTAATAAATAAAAAGATGTTTTCACTTCATATTTAAAAAATTCTGTAAAATATTGAAATTTTCTAATTATCATTTTATTTCATTACACATAAAAGAAGCAGCATGACATATATTATTTTATGAGAATTCAAAATCTCTGATTAGAAAATGAAAGAATTACCACTTTATGTCTTTTGTAGACAAATTCACTGCAGTACTGCCCAACAATTATGCTTAAATGTTTAACAAAATGTTTTTAGAAATTTTTTCCACAGAATTCTATGTCAGTACATAGGCAAAAATGCTAACAAAATCATGCTACAGATTTCAAATCGCTTTGATTAGATTTTTGAAGAACCAATATAAAATTTTCTTGGATATTTTTTCATCTTTGGAATAAAATAATTCAGAAATTAATAAATGGCGTTAGATGATACCATGGAGAAATAAAGACATGATGATCAAATAGTTATATAGAGGTAAAAAGTACTATTTATCATATAAAGAGGGTATATTTGCATTTGAAGTAATTCTGTAACTGTGTAGAAAACAGAAATTCAGAATATTCTGAAGCTCAAAATATTTAAAACAAGCAAGGGCAATCTTAAATGACTGAGCAACCCAACATATGATCTTTTGAAGTTTAAGGCCAAACTATACAGAATACGCATAGACTTCAAGAAACAGGTAAAATATTATTATTACTTCATAATACGATAAGTGAATTATTACTCAATGATTAAACAATTAATAAAAATTAAATTCATACAACAAGAACTAATAATTATTTTTCGAAATATTGTAATCATAAAATTAACATGCTTGTAATAATTTTAGACAGTGTACTTGGATCATGAGCACTGATCACCGAGATTAATCTGTTAACACATAAATTGAAAGGATTTTGCAGTCTTTGTATGCAGACTGTACAAAACAAGTACTTTTTGTAAAGGTGGATAAATTTGGAATTTTTTCAATGAAATGTAGTTTATGAAAACCAGCCAGAAAAATGCTATTAAATTTTGATGCCATAAATACCTGTCCATTAAGTGAAGGGGCATTTCAAAGTAAGAAACCATGTGGGAATACTAGACATCCTTTTAAAATATTTTACTGCTTCACTGCTGAAGTAAATCTTGGGCTGGACTAATAGACCTGATGGGTTGTTAACAGATGTTCATATGGAATTATCATTCACTACCAGATGTATTTATGTATGTGTGAACAACTGACCACATGACAAAGAGAAAAAAATGTTTAGAGTAGTGGTTCTCAACCTTTTTTGCCTCATGTACTACTTTCACTATTGCTAGATGACCATTTCCCTCACCCTTCTTTCTAAAACTCAGAAAATTCCTATACATTTATTTAAATTTAAATTAAAATTTTTTTAGCATTTTTGATAAATTAAACAAGGACACAAAATTTTAATAAACAACAAAACTTGAATAAAAGTATTTTTTTATATTTAGAAACTAAATTCTTAACAGGTAAATAAAAGGCTGATTGCAAGCCCTCTGAAACTATTAAATCCACCCCAGTGGAATTTCTCCTGATTCAGAAACCCTTGTTATGTAAGTACTTCTCCTTTTGGCAGCCATAAAGCATGTTTGAAAAAGGTAAGGGAAATGTTCGATGCAAAATTTGTGAAAAGAAACATTGGACTATAGTATGTCTGAATTGTCTAATGATAAAATTAATTCACAGACTTCTCACATTGATGAAAATGTAACACTGTCTAATCAAAGTCAAACAGAAGTTATAAGAGCTTTATTTGACATGGTATTACAGAGATCGTATATTCTTAAATCTACCATGAACCAAATGGGGGTGACTGCTCAACAAAGAGAAAATTTAACACATGTTGTGGTTTGGATATTTACTCTAGAAAGCATGATAAATGTTATAAACTATCAGTGAGAAATTTAAAGAAGAATTACTCTTGTGAAATCCAAGTTCTGGACCAGCAAGTCATTTGTGGGCACATTCCTACTGCTCATTTCAAATGCACATTTCGATTTAAGAGGATGGCAGAAAACAGGAAGAAAAGGGATTTATAATGAACCTGAGCCCTTTAAAAAATAGGACTATCCTTTAAAAATATAGGACGATAACGAAATAAACAGCACGATCTTCTATATTGTGACATCAAAATATAGGATTAGAAGAACTCCCAGTAACCAGACGGAATAAGATAGCTGTTGTACATAAGAGGTTTGCTCCAAAAGGATGCTCTGCCAACAAATTACTAGAATTTAAATGGTGGGAGGAATCACGTTGGTTGGCACTGACTCAAGATAAATGGCCTCTCCCTAATCCGGTTAAAAATGAAACGAAAATAATGGCCGACAAGAAATTCAATTTTAAACACCTTATGGAGAGGTGGTACAAGACATTCAAATTTTTCCCCTGGCGATACCTTCACCAGTTGAAGAGGATCTGAAAAAAGAAGGGAATTTTCTCCTTATCCAACTCTTCCTGCATTGTCAATGAACGAAAAAACTGTTGTGACAAGAAGTGGAACGATCATTAAGTTATCTTCTAGATTTCTAGAACGAACTTTTAAACTGACTTATTGGTTTGAGCTGAGAATTTTATTGCATGTTTTGATAACTAATTGTATATTATTAATCAAAAGATGGGAGGATTGTCATGCAATTACTCCATCTTTAGTTAGCCACAAAGCAAATCTGGTAACAAGTGTAACATAATAATTTTCTTGATATGACTGGCATCACTGTTTTTGTTGAAAATTAATTTTGCTTTAAAAGATAAAGCACATAAGAAAATTCTAAAGAAAAAGTTGTTTCGTAATCTATCCATTCTCAACACCCCTGGTCTAGAACATACAAATTTAATACAAACCGTAGCTTTTCACCGCTTGAAATTATCATATTACATAGTATAAAAGCATATCATAGAAACTTTCATTTAAGTATTACACCAAATTGCTTTAATACATGTGAAGCATGAGCTAAAAGTCTTAAAATTTCTTAGCTAAAAATTGGACACTTATGTGATAATTTACTAATTTCATCTTGATCAAAATAGTTTCCTGCTACAGGAGTTGTCTCCCAGTATGATTTTAATGCTTGGAGTAAAAAAAAAAAAATAAAAAAAAACCTTCAGCATTTTTATAACTTATTTACCACAAATTGGTCTCCATTCAAGTTTACTTTAATTTTCAAGAACAGAAAATAATCGGGAGCTATCATGCCATGTTAGTAAACCACTGGCAAACACCATTTGAGCTCACAGAAATTAAAAACTGATGTACAATGAAGAGAGAATGGGCCATTTCATTTTCATGATCACAATACCCAAGATTTGTTATTCCCTATCTTTTGACGTTTCGGTCAAAGACTGTTTTCTAAAATAGCTCAAAACAATGTGGAATTGTCTTTTCATTGTCTCCAATTATGTCACATATACATTATGCGTGAGCCCCTCTGAACTAAGGGAAAAAACGAAAACTGCTTTCATATTACTTCATATTTGAAACCTTTTTTTCATAGTCGCAGATCAATATTGCATCTCTATCAGTGATTCAAAAAACAAAGGTAATTTCTTACATCATTGTTTATACACACGAAGCCAATGCTGCTTTTATTTTTCCGATAAAGCATTTTACAAGTTTCCTATATTAAAATTTACCAGTGGTTCCTGAATGAGAATTCCAGGTGTTCAAAAAGATCCAGTATTATTGCTGATCGTCAAGGACTTTTTCAGATATTGTCCCATTTTCAAATCCTTTGAACTCTTTGGCAGCTTTAGTGGAAATGTGGCTTCATCTCCAAATGCTTGCTTGAACATCTGATGGGCATTTTCTTGTTTCTCTCATTTCAAAACAAAATTTCCCACAAACTCTTTTTTCACTTTAACACACACATACAAAACTTATTATTCAGTTGATAAAATTGCAGAATTACAGGCCTCTTCATTTATAAAATACTACGCACTAATTAGAGTTGAAACAGTCAGCATGTTAAAAAATCATTTGTCAAGGAATTTCATGTTGACTTATAAGTCAAGAACCATTTGCCTCCAAATAAACAGCAGGACCAACATAAAATTCTCTCGTGCTCTAACATATGCACAGTACAAAGCCTGAAATCTGAATGTCCAATATCCCAACCAATGGACCATTAGTAAAAAAAAGAAGACAAATCTCACTTTATCTACAAATGGAGAATATAATACCTGACAAAAAATAAATATGCCATAAAAGCGATTTTTCACCAAATTGAGATTCCTGGATGTTCAAAATCCAGAATTGCAAAAGATCCAACGATTCTGGATCTTGATTGTATATATCTTTATAGTAAAGTGAAGATCCAGAATGGGGTGTATATATATATTATTATATTGTTGGTATGAGGTACATAATACATTTATTTATGTGGATATTTGGCTGACAATTATTCCAGCAGCTTTTAAAATGACCATAATTATAAGAAATATTAATTCAGCTTTTCCAGAAGACTTGCTAAAAAGATGACTTGAAGTTTTAGAACAAAAGGGTTAAGATGTCTTGTCACTATAGTATCAGGATACTGGTTATGTTATCTCACCACTTATACCAAAAAATGCAAGCTACTTAATAATTCAGATGTGGAACACAGTAATAATGTACATATCCATCTCTAGACAGCTATGTACTTTTTATGGTGTTTACTGAAAAACTTGCTTTGGTGTATAAGAGAGAATAACTGAAAATGAATGCAACTAAAAAATACTTCTAACATAAAGATAGGTCACCATAAATAGAAATTTGATTGATATGAGCAATGTATAACGTCCCTATTAACATTTTTCTAATTTTTTATGTATTGAGACCATTTCAGACAACTCCTCAGCCGGCAAAGGCCACATCAGCACATTTAAGAAAAGCAAACTGACAGGGTAATGTCATTTCCAGCTTCGCATTAAGTAGAAAATTCTAAATCTACATAATAAACTAAATTTGCATCTTAATTAACATAGTGAATGCTGAAGAGATATATGGCACAGCCCCCCGGGAAATGTTAACTAATTTAACATTTATTTGAAACTCAAATTCTGAATTTTCATAAGCTTTGAAATTGCTACATACATCAGGCATTTGTAAAATGAATTAATGTAGAATTTGAGAAAAAATAAACTACTTTTTCCCCTCAGTATTTTGGACTCAAACCTATTCCGTAATCGCACCACTATCAAATTCTGATTATTAAAACAACTAAAACTGTTAAAAACATGAAAAATTCCTGAAAATTATCAATTATTTATAATGCAACAATGAAACCATTACAAATACCTTATCACATCTATATTCGCCAAATTTTACTCCTCGAACAACTTGTTGGAAAATTAAATTAGTAGCTACAGCATCTTCTGTAGGATCATGCCATGGAGCAAATATTTCTTTTCGGAAAAATAACCGCCATGGTGCATTTCTTTCTTGTGCTCCTTGCTCTTTAGCATACTGTTCACATTGTGATATTGCATCCATAACATGTTCACCTCCACTGCCTAGAGATGAAACCTAATAATAAGAAGAGCAAAAGCTTGAGCACATCAAATTTTAAAATGGTACATATAACTTTATGCTATCAAAGAAAGTATCAGAAGAATACAAACAAAAGGAAAATGTAGATCACATAACATAAAAGGATTTCTTAATGATGTACAGAAGTACAGAGATCAAACGTAACTTCGAAAAAATTTAGAAATTCGTTAAAAATCTTAAAGCCCTATTTCAATATTTTTGTAATTACAAAAATCTCAGCTTTTACTTCTCTGGATGTCTAAAAATATATACAGCAAAACAAATTTATTTTTACTAGACATATTTCATAGTATTTAACACGATTTATTTCAATAATCATTGTGTATCCTCCAAAATTTTAAATATTATATACAACACAAGATTGTTTTTTCAATATTTTACTAAGTATATTTTTATATGAATGAACATATACCTTATCAAATAATGCAATGTATAGCGAAAATCCAAATTGATCCTTTAAACCAATTTTTTCAGCCAACTGAGCACAAAGTTCTCTAGCTGTTGTTGCAGAATCTGCTAACAACGTTTTGGTATTACCATCCATGAACGTAATAGGAAGCATTAATGGCTTTTTTGATTTAGTTGCTTGTAATTCTAGCCAGGAAGGAGGCTGTCCTCTAGTGCCATTCATAAAAGTTCGTCTCAGACGGTCTTCACAGTAAGGTGCATAACCAGGAGGTCCTTCTCGAATGAAGTTCAATAAGTATTTGACAAACTGAATAAGAAAAAAAAAAAGAGTTAAATGTTTCCTTAGAAGTCATTTTAATGCAGATGAAAAAAAGAAGAACTGTTTATTGAAACAGCACTTTTCAGATATTACACATAAAATTTTGATGGGAAAATGAAAATAACAATGCTTTAAGATGAGTGAGAAAATTTACTTACTCTATCAGAAGGTGCAAAACAGCCAACACAAAGTGATAACAAAATCCAACCACGAGCATGAGAGCTCTTATTTGGATTATTAGTCAACTGTTTACATATCTGGCAATAAATTTCATCCCTATAGATAGAATTATTTTATTTAACATTAAAAGAATGAAATAAGACAGTTATAGGCACAGTTTTTACACTTTATATCATATATTTGTACTAGATTAGTACACAGAAAAATATAATGTCAAAGAATTTTCTTCAGAATAAACCAGTCACAATCTTCTTAATCCATTTTTATTTACACCACATATAATATGATACACGTATACAAACAGTTATGTCTGCAGATTACATACAGCATGAAATACTTTTTAGAAGAATCATCACATAAGAATGACATCAATCAAAAAAGTTAGCTAGGATATTATCTATTATATTAATATTAACATAAAATCCAAGAGCATCACTTCAAAAAAGCACTCAACTTTCACTTTTGTCATGTAGTAAGCAAGTCTTTAGTATTATGGAAGAATTGTAACAGTCATTGATTTTTAAATGATGCACTACAGAAAGATTAAGTATGTTACTCTTTTTGGGACAGGAAATGGGGAAAATCAAATTAGAAGGAAGACTTTAGGCTATTAAAAATTAAAGTTAAAATTTACCTTACATATACCCTTCTTTAAAAGAAAAACATTTTAGGAAAATGTTTAATTTGTATTATTAAAGCATTAGAAAGAGAAGAGATACAGTATTGTACATACAAATGTACAAATTCAAAAAATTTTGGAAGAGAATCCCTACATCATGAGCACAGCTTTAAAATTTCACTATGCTCAATCATTATTTTTAAATCGTTCTTTTATTAATTGGCAATATAGTATACTTAAAAATACATGATCAAACATACTAGATAAATTCAAATAATCAAGTTCGCTGAAACAACCTTGTATTTGGCGTACATTTACTAAAAACACTCAATTGATTTCGAGGGGAGCTACGGGTCCCTCCTCATCAGGAGAATAAAATATCTAGAAAGGAAAAGCAACCTCAGTAACAATTTTACTGAGGTTGCTTTTCCTTTCTAGATATTTTGTTCTCCTGATGAGGAGGAACCTGTAGCTGCCCTCGAAATGGACTGAGTGTTTTTAGTAAAAGTACGCCAAATACAAGGTTGTTTCAGCGAATTTAATTGTCACGTGGGCGTGTTTCTCTTCCTATTCTAAATTCAAATAACTTTTTAAACACGAATTTTATGCCCCTGATCAGACATTTCAGAGTTAATTTATTTCTTGAAGTTTTATTTCTTGAATTAACAACTGATTTAATATGTGGAATCTTTAACCCATTAATTTTTTTCTTAGAACTACTCTAAAAGTTTGAAGCTCTTAAACTGTCACTGGTTAAGATTTTCAAAGTCTTTTTGCACATTTTTTTTGCCTTTAACACATATCACAAAAATTTTATAGTACACCCTACATGGTTGCATTACACACACTACAGCAGAAAAGCGATGCATCAAGAAGTTATCTGAATGGCCCAAAATTGTGTATGCCCTTACCCCATGATAGAATACGCAAATAATTAATGTTTGGTGGCCAATGACTAGCTAGAGTTCCAGCACATGTAGTGGAGCATCTAGTATATCATCTGTATGGTGTATAAACAGAGGACATTCCAATGTTAGAGAATTATTTCAATGCAAACATGGTTCCATAGATTCATGTGGACTGTATTAGTGCCTCATACATAGTTTCATTAACAATATGAGCAGATGTTCCCATCTGAGAGAGGACGTGCAATTGGACTAAAGAAAGCAGTCTGGTCAAATCACAGGATTGCTAGACATTTGGATCACAGTGATGCTACCATTCAGAGATGTTACCCAGAGTGGATGAACCATGGTTCAAGAAGATAGCAGACAACCAAGAGCGATGACACAATGATCGTCTGATCTGCACGCAATGCCAATGTCTTTATCAATGATCCGATGTGCAACAGGGATATCAGTAACTGCAATGGCAACTGATAGGCAACTCAATGAAGGCGGCTGAGGTCATGGAGGCCATTGCATTGACTGCCCTCATTGTTACATACCACCGGGCATGTGCGTTCAACCTAGGATCACATGGACTGGAGTAAAATTGTTTTTAATGATAAGTCCGGCTACAAACTGAGCTCTGATGACCAGCAAAGACATATCTAGAGATGTCCAGGACTGCGGTGAAATACTTACACCTGACTATTGTCTGCTACAAAGGAGTTATGGTACAGAGTGCAATTTCATTTGACAACAGCAAGCCTTTGGTTATCCTCACGGACTTCATTTCACAAACTTCTGGGCTTACATTTCAACTTTCCTACTATGTGTTTTCCTGCTTGTCCAACAGTACCTTGGGAGGTGCGATCACTAGATCTCTCTGCAATACAGCATGTTTGAGCTCTGATAAGTAGGTGTCTTGGACTGTTCCTGGATCATGTAAGTGTTTCAGTTTCAGTACATGTAATCACATTTACTAATTTTTGTCTCATTTAGGTACCTCCTTGGTGTGCTACTTTTTATGTTATATAGCAATATAGCACATGCTAATATTAAAAGTATTAAATGTAAATGTAATGCAAGTTCGTCAAACATATTACTGTAAAAGACTGATATTTTCATAATGCAAAATAATGTAAAATTTCCTTTACAATTAACTTTCATGTAAAACAAAGATGTATAAAAAACTGCTAACAAAGCATAGGTCTTCTACAAGCAGCTCAGCATAATCGGCTGTTGATAGCCATGGATGCTGACACTTTAATACAAAAAGAATAAAAACTTTCTTGCATTAAGGTAAGTGCTTATCACTATCAATTTTATTAAATGTGGGCATAATTCAAAATTCTTCACTATGCATATCTAGTGATACAGAATCCACTATTTTAACACATACATACAAATTCATATACTTAAATAATAATGTGTATATTCAAGCTACAAACATAGTAAATAAAAATATTCACTTTACCCTACATACAATACGACTAAGCAAGTCCATAATAAATGCTAAAGTATTAAAACAATGTCTCACATTCTATTGATATTTTGATAATTTTTGGGCAACTTTTATTCAATTTATATAAAAAGTACACATCTAAAACTTTTATCTTGCATACATCAACTTAAATACAGTCTTTACAGCCTGATGCTATTTAAAGAACATTCAGAAGTCCAAAAGCAAAAATTTCTGTTCACTTAGGTGAATACGTATCCCACTAAGACAGTGTCTCATATTTTTTAAATGTTTTGCCTTGGACTTATTACCCTTACGCCATCCTATATGGGAATTCGAAAGTTGAATGAGAGATGGTTAGAAATCATAGAAAATTATGGATATTATACTAATACTTAAATTTATGCAACAGTAATTAGCTGAATGATTGTATAGTCAGGCTTGAAGCAGAAGCAGCTGATTCATACCTTAATTCATCACGCAAGATACCATGCCCTATGATAAAATGTAGTTTTTCAAGATTGGATGTAGGCCTACTTTCAAGCCAACTACTGTATGTATCTGCAGCTAATTCCTCTTCTTGTAGTTGACGCCGCACATCTTCAGTAATTTTGTTCTTCTTCTTCAAAGTCAGAGATACTAACTTATTTCTAATGCTGCGAGACTTTTGCTTGTGATAAACTTCTGTAGGTATGATAGACTAAAAAAACATTCACATAAAAAGTTAATTTATCGAAAATGTTAAAAAATACATTGCTTACTGTGTTACTTCAAATTTAAGCCACATTTTTTAATAAAATTTAGGATGTGGCTTAAATTCAAAGATATAAGGTATTTAACAACTGAGAATAAGAATCATATTTTAGAAAAATAGTACACATGCAGTATGAAGTCCGAAATCTGGATACTACCGAAAAGGTTTTTCTTCAAAGATTTCCCCTTCCCCCATTACAAAATCCAGGAATCGAGAAAAAGCAGGTGTCCATAAAAGCGATTTTTCTCCTAGCAGATTTTATTGTGTCAAACTCCAAGATACATTTATTTGGAGAGGGATGTAGCTCATACTGGTTTTCGTTTGTTGACATAGCTTCAGCAGAAAAAATAATAAAGATTCTGAAGAACTTAAGTTCTATTAACATAGCAAATTGCACTCTACCCTTAAATTTTCAATTTGAACCAGTTTATTAATTTATTCTATCTATTATTAATATCATCAAAATTACTCCTTTAGTAAATGATAACACCTTCATTTTATTCTTTCCTTGAAAACGTACATGCATCAATCAGTCAATGGATATAGGAATTGTATATGCAATGAAATACAAATAAAATGCTGCTGTTTAAGAACAAATGGTGAAGTAAGATAATCCAAAAATTTTAGAAACATATTAATATAAAATATGAATGAGAGGTATAAGAAATACTAAATGAAGATGATGTAAGTGAAATCTTACATTGTGATGATAATGCCTCAGTCATCAATTAACTCATTAATATTAGTAGCACTGTTTTAAATCCAGAAAATATCACCAATTCAGCTTTGAGTCACATTTTTTATCTACATTCCCGAAATTTCCAAAATCCATAGCCGCTGAAGTCACGACAATTTTAAATCTCGGACTCTATAGTGCATACAGTACACACACATACACACAAAATGTAAAGCAAAATGTTTTCTAAAAAGCGGTATATTCTACCTACATTGTAACATATATATATTTATTTATTTATTACATTATTTACAGTTTATTCTTTTTTAGAATACAGATTTGTTTGCAAAGAATTATACAGATTTTGTTGCAAAGAATTACACTAATTTGTTTGTAAAGAATTATACTGATTTGTTTGCAAAGAACTGTATGTGTACATTTTGCATCAAACAATATCCTAAAAGCATCATAACCTACAGCAGAATAACACCTAGCTCTCCATAACAATACTTCCATAAATTACTTGGTTTTTGAGCAAAGTAAATTATCTAAAAAACATACAACAGCTTTATCATATTCCTTAGACTTCCTGCACCATACTCTCATTTTTTCTTCTGTTATATTAAAACAGGCATAAGCTACAGAAGTTATCACATCAAAGAAGGTGCTATGTCAGACGCAACAAAACACATTCCAGGAGTGTTTTAGGTACTTGCATTAAAATGGCTATAATGTGTCGCGGCTCAAAAATATTACCTGGAAAATCGTTGTCATAAATACTCTATGGACACAGAGTATATGCTCACATTTGGAACTATCTCCACTACCATGGTATGAAGAAATGTCCAAGTTAAGAAACTTATTTATATTTGAATTGCAATCATTACAATCCCGAGCTTTATAACCCTGAGAAATTGTGAATATTTTAATAATAATAAATTACTTCTTCCCAACTCAACAAGAGCTTTAAGAATTCTGTTAACTGTTCCTATACAGATGTCTAGCAATGAGTATTAATTTTGGTAGTTTAAAATAAATTATTTAAGCTCATGAATATGTTAACAGCAATTAATTATTTTGAAAGTATTACTAAAAGGTGATGTAAAGTCACCAATTAAATTCCCTTGAACTTACTTGAGATTTTTCAAAGAATGAAAATCCATATTTAAAATAATTTATATTTATCTATCAGTTTTTTAGGACAGAACGTAATTTTTTAAAGACATCCAAATACAACAGTACTGGCCCAGACAATGTAAAGTGCCTTTCTAAAGTATGATCTCAGATTATTGTTGCTTTTACATACAAAAAGGTGTACACAGTCTTAGAGCTATTAACAAGAGTGCCCTTTTTTATACATTTCCTTATTAATCAATCAAACTATTTGGCAAGGAATTTCATCTTTGAAGCTAATTTCATAGACACTTCCTCTTACATTCTGATGAGTTTCAACTTTCTAATAAATCAAGAGTTTTAGGATTCTTTTCAATTCTACCCGTATATTAAATACTATTATAAAGATTCTGAGCACACATATTAGTAAATTAGCACTATTAGCGAAACATTAGTCATGTATTCATAAATATTCCCTTTACTCTTATTTCTCTTTTGCTTTAGTTTTGGTTTCCTTTCAAATATCATGCAGGAGTATTAACTGGTCATTATGATAGAACCTGAGATGCTGGGATACAGATATACTGCCAAAGATGTTCCATAATTAAAAGTGAATATTAACAAAAAGGTACTTGTTTTCAAATAATCATGGGATATATTTTGCAACATTCATCTTGACAAAATAATGCATTTGCATTTACAGCAGTGATCAATTCATTTGATTTTTTTTTTGGTACTACATTCTAATTATTTATGCCTTCCACTGCCAGGAAGAGCACACAGATCAAACTGAACAGCACTAAATTTTTTTTGAAGTGCTTTTGCATTATCAAACAATATGTTGATACTAAAGTAGATGGAAATATAACAAAACAGGTTTTAAGTAGCAGTCCATGTGTCAAGCATGTCATGTCAGTTCTGTTGCAAGCAAAATGAGTCGAAAGAGTAGAAAATCAGTACATGGAAATTGCCGTATATAGGTTATCAGTAGGCCCTATAATTTAAAAACTTTATTTTGCATAAGATGATTTGGATAAGATGATTTGAATATTTCAAGTTGATCTCCAACTTTTCCAAGTACTTACAGCATCCATGCCCATCATTTGTGCTTCCTGAAATTCTTTAGTTTTGATAAAATTACGTCCTAAGGTAGCAGTGACTTTGCTCATAACAGATGTGTTATCCTACAATAAAGAATTATTACATATTAAAAACACAGTATGCAAACAGAAGAAAAGAACTTTTCAAGAAAACAAAATAACCATACCCTTTCCATAGTATGAAATTTGGGCTCAGGCAAATCTCCCATGAATCGGAGTATAGTAATCCAAAGAGCTAAAGCTGCCTATAATATTTAAAAAAAACTATTTTTTAGAATTGCAGTGAAAGTATTTGTTTGAATTACATTAACGAAGTATTTGTTCATTACACATTTCATACAACTGCATTTTTTGAATATTACATATATATTGAAATTCTCAAGTAACAGACAAATTTAACTGATGAAGATTCATTTGGATATATCTATTTCAAATAAACTTGAGTATAATAATTCATACAAATGATATTTATTAATAATTTTAGCAGAGTTAAAAATACTTGCCATACAATCACCCTGAGTAGCTAAAGGTAAAAGAGGCTGTTTTAATGGTTTTCTTTGATACTGATGGCTTGCATTCCCTTGGAAATAAGTAACAGCATATTTTTGAAACTTATATTCTGTAAGATCTTCTTGATCCATAGGTGGAGCAGGTAATGTACCTTCTGCTTCCGATGAAATTTCAAGAGCAGCTTCCCGAGATCGTTCTAAATCCTAGAAAGGAAATTTCAAATAGAATAAACCAAACAGATAAATAATTCCGAAACTTATGGCAAGTTACATCATCATAATAATAAGACAGTAAATCAAACTACAGTGAAACCTCCTGTAGAGAGAATACCTCTGAAATGGAACAGTTTTTCTGAAAACATAATATGCATCAGTATTGAATGTCAATTCTCTAAGACCAAAATCATTTGGAACAATGTCTTAGATAGGGTTCATTGAAATTATATGTTAACAAAAAAATTATAGGAAGTGAGGCTTAATAAAACCATACCTGTGCAATGCCATATATACCATTTTCAAAATGCATGTAATGGAATTTAAAACAAAAATGGCCAACAGTACTTATTAACAGCATAGAATTTGTTATCTATGTTAATCACATTTCAACAGATCTAATAAAATGTACTAATGGATTATAAAAACATCTCAGAATTTTTTTATATAATCAAGTTCAACAGCTAAGACTCAGAATGAATTTCCATGTCTAAAATCGTTCCAAATATTTGGAAAGGAAATTTTCTTAGCACTTGCTCTTCACAAGATGCTCCCATGTTGCAACACAACATTTTATTATTTAACTTCACTACACTAATAAACGCATATCTAAAAATTTCTAACATCAAATAAATTTTCAAAGTCGCTCAATTTAAGTTACAGCTAAATAATAACCACCATATTTTTTATTTTAATTTTTACAACGTAACGCAATATAATAGGAAGCACACCCATTTCCATTGTGGTTTCTTAATTTTCTAACTCCTTACCTATGCAGATATAATGAACTTATTTGACTGGTTTTGGTTTTATAAACATTTAACAAGATATTCAAAGTGGCTGGTCACTGGTTCCTGAGCATGATTTCCAGAGTAGAGATAATGTCAAATTTTTCAAGGAATTTTCTATATGTTAATATCCAATATGGAATGCTTCAAAGATGGTAAGATTTTCATCTCGGAGAAGTTGGCTATAAACAAGGCTGATTACACTATACTTCTTCAAAGGCACTTCTCAGATGAACACAATTGTTACTTCTTGAAATATTACCCCTCTTCAGTCTACAAACAAACATTTCATCTACTCATTAATATCTCTAACATGCCAAAAAATTCCGGTTCCAACAGCTCATAAATACATCTGGTACTTCCATTATAATCTTAAAAATCAGACAAGAAGAGCAAGAAGCTGAAATAAAATACTTAAGTATCAAAGGTAAGTAATGCTTAGATGCAAAGTCATTTGCTTAGATAATAGTAAAAATATTCAAGTTACAGGTTACTCAGTTATCAAAGTGAGCGAGTTCTTTAAATAATTCTGGTACAGAACAATTAAATAGTCAAGAGACTAGACATAATCAGCTATGGATGATTGATAATTTAGTTTTTTCTTTCACAGATAAAAAGTTATATATTAGCACTGTTATCTTCAAATTTTTTAAGGCTCATCTGGGTTAGGTAATGCATAAAACCACTCCTAATAACAGATGGCAGAGAAATTTCTGAGAATTCATGCCTAAAATAAGTTTCTTAAGAGCAAACTGCTAATTTTATCTGCCGGAAAGAAATCTCTTGGAGAACTAGAAGTTTAAATCAATAAGTAACCATCGGTAAATACATCTGCAATGATTATAAAGACAGACAAAGGCAAATGAATAAAGACCATATTCATAAAGTAACAGGAATCGGAATGGAGTAAAGTAATAAGAATCTTCAATTTTATGATTTATTTGAGGTGTGTTTCTCTTCTGTCTTGATGAGAGAAAGGAAATCTAATTTAATTATTCTAATCTGCAATTCTACTGCCCAATAGAATTAAATGAATCATTAACAGATTATGCTAAAATTTATCGCACAGATAAGAATTGACGGCATTTTTTACCTTAAGAAGGATGTTTTCACATAAAATTTTCCAGAAAAAATGGCTCACATTTATGTAATATATGAGGAAATTTATAAAAATAATAAAGCAGTCAGCCCATTCTATTGGGAATTGAATTCTGGACAAACCACTAGCACTGAATCCAACTTTAGCCACGTATTGGGTTTTTCAATTAGTAACATCAAATTATCTTTCTGTATAAAACATAAATCAGTAACTTTTCCTTTTTCTGTTTTAAAAATTAACTAGAAAAAGATTTCTTCAGTACATAAATATTTTGTGTGATGCCTATGGAGCTTCAAACTAATGATGCCTCAAAACTAAGTAATAACATAAAAGTTAATTAAAGTTCACATTTAATACTTACTTTAAAAGCTGTAGGGGCAGTTTGATCACTGCTAGAGTCTGTTCTTGGCAAGAAATCAAACATAGCATCTACCTATTTTACATAAGATTTAAAAAAAAAAAATTAAATCCATTGTTACTATTTTTCAACATATACTGTTGCTATTTCAGCCTTTATATTTCACATGAACTAATGAACTTACTGAATTAAAAATACATATTTAAAAAAATTTCATTAATTAATAATACATACTAATTTTGAATCATCCAACTGCTCTTCTTGACGATTAAAAGCATCAATTATAACAGCTTTTTTATGCTCAATGTTCATTCTTTCAGCTACTTCTTCCTCATGGAGCCTAAGTTCCAACTCTTGAAGTCTTTCCTAAAAAAATATTGCATTTTAATATATCTTTCTTAAATAATTCCTAATAAGTTTTAAAATTCATAAAAAAATCACCCTGTATTTTTGTTCAGCTATTTCTTTAGCTTTTCTAGGGTTCATTTGTTTCCTTAACATCGCCTCTTCATGATCCCTCATTCTTAATGCTTCTAAGCGATGTCGATTCTAAAGGGATAAGGAATCCATAAGTAACATACAGGAGCAGTTACACATATTCACAAATAAAATGCAAAGTTACACTACCAGGTATTAAATATTTAAACATATGATACATGCTACATATAAGATACAAAAATTATCCACAGTAATAAATTTTCACGAGAATAAACAACTAGCAAACAGGTATTAAATTCACATGATCTTTTATCAATAAGTTTAATATAATATTCCCAGAAAAGTTGAAAATTTTACCCATAAATCTCAAAAATTGCTAAGCTACTTAAGCTAATTATTTTTATTTTAGAAACAGAATAAAGTATAGAAATTTAAATATTTTGACATACCTGAATTTTTAGTTTTCTGTACCTGCGCTGGGCTACAACACGGCGAACAAAGGCTTGAATTTTTGTTATGGCCCAACGCTTTTTCATATGCTCTCTCCGTACTAAGAAACCCCTACATCTAGCCTATAAATACAATTCACACAAAAATACAAATTGAAATACTGGATGAAAATAAGAAAAATGTTTAAACTGAGAAAACTAGTAATGAATTATACAAATTTTTCTTAAACAAACCTGTAAAGTCACAATATGTCCTCTCAGATGCTTAAAGCGATGAGATAATATCCTTGACCTAATAAGAGCCTGAAGTCTCTGAAAACCAGTTTTCATCTAAAATAATGACACAAGAAAATCAATATTAAAATACTGATTATTATATAAATTACTACACAAAGTATGTTGACTACGTCACTTTGGATAATACCAGAATATGTTTTCAAATAAATAATTGTATACTATAAACAAGTAGATGTAAGAATATAAGAAATATCCTTAATAACAAATTATTGATTTTTTGAACTATTAAGAAATTCACATCTTTTATTTTTTAAAAAGGAACAATTGTTATATCATATAAAGAATAAAACTGATTCTAATTTATAACTGTGAGTACAACGACAGCAGAATTAGCAAATTTGATACAACTGCAAGTAACCTGATTTAATTAAGATATTTAGCAAAGGAGCTTGTCAAATGAACTAATATGCAAGCATTATACAAATGAAAAAATATGCCATTAATCTGAATAATATATGATAGCTGTTATCACATTGTTTTGTAAAGATGTAATAAAACATTTAACCCCTAACTGCCGCAGGCGTATCTATATGCCTTGCTCATCTGATGTGTTAACTGCCCCAGGTCTATATATATGCCCTTCCAAAATACTATCATTTCCTTTCTGCTGCTACCAGTAAAATTATTCGCAATGCTTTGGAATGCAACACCACAATGACCTTGACAGAGGAAAAGGATACTATTTCAAAGAAGAGGGAGGATTTGGAGAGGGGCATGTATCTGAAACAGTGAAAGTAATAACTGCACGGTTATTTCTCGTGTTCCTGTTTGAGTAAAATGTATTTTTTTAAGTCTGTGTATTCCGTTTTTGTTTACTGTTTGTAGTAGGTGGTGGTGGAAGTAATGACTGAGATTATTGCTCATGTTTCTGTTTGAGTAAAACATGTTTTTCATTCTGTGTCTTCCGTTTTCATTTACTGTTTGTACTAGGTGCCAAGAATAAAGGAAGATAAAACCGATGTCTAAAATTCACTTATCTTCTTTTTGGAATTATTTTTTGATGAACTGCTCATGCTTCATTTTCTTACTGAAACTGTTTTGCAGACCAGTATATGAACCAACGTCCTGCAAAGGCAAGAACAAAATTGTGGTATCCAACCAATTTAGAAGACATATGTTTTATTTAGGTATACTAAGTGCTAAAAATAAATTTACAGAAACTCCATTTTTGTAGATCTTTTTCATTATCATTTTTTTTAATTATACTTACATCTTTCTATTATACTTTTACTCTGAACATTGAATTCTGTATTTCCATTTTTACTTTCATTCCTTGTTTTTGAAAGTAAACAGTTTTTCAACAGCAAAACTTGCACTTACTTTCTCCCTAATGCATCACATAACTAGGCACAGCAGTGTAAAAAACGGTGGCACTGGCGAGTGAATCTTGTATGTTTTCCACGGCAGTTAAGGGGTTAATTATGTTGAGAGCCACTGAAGTATTGGATTCAAAATATTAGAAACTCCAAAATATATATCAGGATTATTTCTGCATGGAAGACAAATATGAAGCATGCTTGGGCACAATGATGTTTCATACACTTTATATAAAAGATGATAAATTTACATTTTGAAAAGCATCCAAATTTAGTTTATACCTATCATTTATATACTCACATAATTATAATGCTGCTTCTGAATGTAACCACGCCAAAATCTTTGTACAATAATAGCACTTTGGCGCATACGTAAGAAGCGACGTCTGTAATACCATCCTCGGATTGCTTTTTGCAATATAAGAATCTTCCTCGTAAGCACTCTGTCTCGTTCTTGTTCAAGGAAAAGATCATGAGCATCCTGAAAAACTAAATAATATATAGGCACTATCTCTAAAAGTTCAATTTTAAATTATAGAAATAATACACTTTGAAGACATCATCAAAATAAAAATACTCTTTTATTAAAAAAAGGCTGCAGAAAATATTTGAAGGTAGTTCCATTTAAATGTGCTACATTACTCAGTCACATTCAAAGCAACATCCATCAAAACACATATAATTGCTCCAGTGCTTCTGCATCTTTTGGAGTCTATCATAGACTGGCTGTCAGTTTTGACAGCTTAATCTAGAAACACTGACACCACATGACCATTTTGAAGCAAAAAATCTAGTAAATAAGCAGCTTTTGAAATGACAAATACCCATCCAAAATAACAAGCTTCAATCAAAAAACACATGCTTCCTTACTCAAATAAGATAATTCAGATAAGGCAGATTCCAATCATTGCTGCTAATGATTGGAATCTGCCTTATCTGAATTACACCATGAACTATGTTGTACTGATAATGGCATTTCATACATTTTTTTAAGAGTATACAATGCTTTCTAACTGTGATATTCAATTAATGCAAGTTTCACGTATGGCTGTTCTGCAATTTTGTTTGAACAAGATTATAACAAAATAACACCAGGAAGACATTTTAGGAATTTAGTAAAAGATAGTAAGAATAATACTGTGTTATTCAGGTAGTATTTCTTTTTATCAAATCACATATTGATCATTTTGGTCCAATACCTTTTGCTATCTTTCTCACAGTAGCATGATTTCATGCTCACAAAAGTTCTGAACTTTGCTTACAAAAACTGAACTGAGTGATTTTTGAGATCCTCATTTGAAGTAAATGTTTTACAATATTAAAAAATTTTATAAAGACCAGAATAAGTAATAATTCAAAAGTGTCAAATACGATGAATATGGTGGGTGTGATAGCACATCCCATTCAAGCTGTAACAGCTTTTGACAAGTTCCCAACTTCTGTGAGGTTTGGTATCATCATAGTGAAACATGACACATTTTCTGTTTATAAATTCTGGACTTTTCTGTTTGATATTATAACTCGGTTTATCCAATTGATAGGAACACAATTTCAAATCAATTGTGGAACTGTGTGGTAAAAGCTAAAAAAAAAACTTTAAAATATCACTAAATACAGAGCATCACGTTTTGTTAAAGAACATTGGCTTTCGAAGTATTTTGAGCCAGTTCATGTAATCATAAACAACTGATTTCAATACATTTAATCTCTTAGGTGTTTTTGATGTTGTTTTTTGGCATTTGCTTCAATTGGTACTTTTAATTTTGTCTTCACCTGACCTTCCAGAAGAGAGGGCATATTCAACATCAAAATTTCTGGAACAAAATTTTGCAGATCAGACTTGGCACTGGTGTTTTCACACAACACATACTTCTTCATACAACTTTGCATGTGCTGCATTCCCACACTGTTCTTATGGACTTTTTCTTGGTGCTGCAGAGTGCACATTGTTGTGATGTTGTCTTTGATGGTTGATGCTTATTTTCTTGAAGACAAATTGCTGCATCAACTACTGGCTTATGTTTCTTGATTGCCATCTAGTGAGCTACAAGGGAACTTCAGAAACGGTCAGTTTTGAAAAACCACTTGCACGAGTGAGTAAGACGTTCAATAGAAAAGGTGGTTACTGTAGGCGACCACCGTCCTTCAAAGAGTTAAAGCATTACCATAAAATCAATCAGACAATCTACTGTAAAATATTTTACCCTCTTATATTTACAGGTACTTTTTGAGTTGCTTTATTTTAAATCAATAGCATAAGGTCAATCGGTCAGTCTACTATAAAATATTTTCTCCACAAATGTACTAGAAGCTGTTTATTCTATAATATAACATTAAAATTAGCTAAAAATTAATTTTTAAGTTATAGGAAAAAAAATCTAGAACCCTATGACTATCATACTATGCTTTAATCCAAATACTGACAAAAAGAGGCCAGAAAACATTTTGAAAAATAAGGGAAATAAATTTTACTTCTTCTTTCCTTGTTTAATTATCTAAATATTGTTGTGTGCATGCCTGCAGGTTTGTAATAGATTGAATGTACATAGGATTGATAACAGCTTAATAACAATAACTTTACCAAAAGTAAGACTTCACAGTTCTGATGCATACCACAAAAACAGTTGCAAAATTCTTCACAGAATCGCAGAGTACACTCAGTATCTACACTTCAAACTAATAAGAGCATTAAAACACAGTGCAAAGCGCAACTAACGAACGAAGCTAACCCAGAGTTATCTAAGTACCCCACACTCATGCTGAACTAACATTTGGGAGCAGATGCTTTCTTTAGTTTTATGTAGTTTTCATCTGTCCGCCGAGATAATTCTAGTACTTTCTGCCTCTTGAAATTACTGGAAGGCATGCAAGGGACAAATACAGTTACAGTTACAGTTACACAGATCATCAAATACAGTTTTTCAATTTCAATACAATTACACAGGAAGCAGACAGAAATGTCACCAAATGGAAGCCTAGTTTGGCGACAAAAATTAATCAGCAGCTTGGTGCTATCTCACTAAATTCGCGATATAGACATTTACTCAATATTAAATACTTAACCCCGGTTTTCTTAGTTTTTTTTATTAGTATCATCTCTCTAGATCTTCATGTTATACCGTACAGAAAAATACAACTTCACATATAATTGCACTAAAATCATCTATCTACAAATTTCTAATATTGCCTCCTCCCAAGGACCACACACATTTGGGCAGTACAATCCCTGGACAGAAAGCCATACTTACAACTAAGGTAAATCAAAGTAATACTTAAACAATAATTGCAATAAATAACATTAAAAAAAACAAATACTAAACCAATAAATAAATGCATAAATTTACAAATTCATATACAAAAAGGACAACGGATTTAGTATATTATTTACATTATATATGCTATGAGGATTATTATGGCCATTGTAAGGGGCTAGCCTGTTGTAATTAACAACGACAGGCTTAGAACTTGATGACTTATGTATCAAAATATGACATTGTTCAGCCTATTTAGGACTGTGTAAGAGCCATCAAAAAGTAACAGTAGTTAGGAGGGCGTTCTTTCTGTTGAATCAGTTTCAGCACCCCTTGTAACCTTCGTTGAATCCATGATCTATAGCTCTCATGTTGTGTTGAGTACTTACATTCTCCGTCCTCAAACTGACTTACTTTCGTGCAAAGTTTTGCATCACTTCAAACCATGCCTTGTGTTCTCAGGTGCACTCCTAAAGCAATGAAGGAGCATATGGAGCACGACCAAACAAGCGATCAGAAGGCAGATGAAGGTCACGACCAAAGAGCAATGACTGAAGAGGCACTCCAAATCTGGAAATGCAATGCCGTATCATTACCTTTGGTACTGTGACAGTCTTTTGATCAAGAATAGGATATGCTTCAGGCAGCCTGGTGAAGTAATCAATGAATTGTATTTGTTGCCATCAGCAGTTCATTGCAGAGGTCCAAGGATGTCAAAGGCAATATGTTCAAAAGATGCTCCTATATTGTGATGCTGCAGTATGCCTCGGCTGCATTTCCTTAGTCCTTTCTGACCTGCACAGGCATCAAAAGATCGACACCATTTTTGCACATCATCCTTTGCCTTACTCCAGTTGAAGTGCTCTTGAAATCTATGTAAAGCCTTCATATTACAAACTGGCCTCCTGTAGGGCCAGCTGTGTAATTGTTTAAGGATATATGGGATCTTGGAAATATCAGCTGCCATTTAAGTGCCTTTCAATCATCCGACTCGAATTACGGTACAAGATGTCATTTCGAATATGGCACAAGTCCCAGACAGCCCAGTATTGTTTTGTCATAGGATTATAGACCAAAATGTCCTGCCAGGTAGGTTTCCTGTTTGAATACTGCATTAATTCATCTAAGGGTTTAATATCACCCTCTTTCACCTGTCTTCTGACTCTTTCACTCCATGGGTCTGGATATCATGATGTTGGATTCCTAACTTAAAGCATCACCAGACTTAGCAGCTCAGTATTTCGCTTTGACCCTAGAACAATAACGGCAGCTTTCTGGACAAGGCTTTCTAGACAGGGCACTGGCATTTCTATGTGATGATTGATCTCTTCTGATGATGGATAGCTATGTCATATTCCTGAAGTCCACCTGGTTATTTGACCACCAGGATTCTTGGAAGTTTAAAAGCTAGGCAACGAAGCATGATCTGAGCAAAATTTTCTGCCATAGAGATAACGATGGAAATGTTCCATGGCATGAACTATGGCGAGTAGGTGACAAAGTAATTCCTCTCTCGTTTAAATTGACACCTGCTCTAGTAGACTATGTGTTCTTGACCTTTATTTCTTGAGAAAACAGCACAGACACTTCCACTGCTCACATCCAAGTCGAGAATAAATGATATGTCGACCTGAAGATATATCAGGACTGGAGGAGACGCTAAAGCTTCCTTCAGGTTGTTAACCCCCCCAGTGGCCAAGACCCTCTACTAAAAACTCCTCTTCTCAAGTCTTGAAAAGAAACCAAATTTACTATTCCTTCTGCCCATTCTGGAACCAGATTAATGCCAAAAGCGGCAGTCATTTCGCTCTCTTTAGTTGCCTACCCTCCCACTCAAATGACCGTTGTTAAGCGGGGCATATTGTCGTGTCCCTGTCCTTTTGTCCGTTATGACAAGAAAGACTGAATTGAATGTATACCAGATTTAACGGTTATCGCCGTGTTGGCTGCGTAACTAAGCAAGATTTTAAACAGCGTACGTATTTTATGAATATTTTATGAATATTTGTTTTACTTTGCGTTTTTGGTTTTTTTGTAGATTATTTACTTTTAATTTTCTTTGTTTTAATAAAATATTTCAATGTCAGCATAAAAATTGCAGTTATTCTTCAAACATAAAATTAATAGAAAATTACCTTTTGATTCAATTTTTGTACCATTACTCATTGTATTACGTAGCAAAAAGAATAATAGGACTAATAATTAGGCGAAAAAGATTCGGTCGTCAAAAATTTTCTACTCGTCGTATTATACAAATAAAAATGTACGTAATTTATGTACTAAATGAAAACACATAACTTTAGCATAGAGTTTAATAAACTACTAATTTTGCTTATTTTAGCTTTAATTATTTCAATTTATATTCTAATCAATAACATTTTCTTATCATTAGCATTGCTTTCAAACGATATTGATTTTAATTATTACAAAATCTATTTCTATATCAAATCTATTTCTACATGGTAAATCTACATCAAAAATGTTTCCTTACATGATAACTGAAAGCAAGTTGATTAAAATGAATTTAGATGATAGAGTAGTAAATTAATTTTTTTCCTGTGACATTAAATATTTACAAGTTTTGCATTTTTCTTTTTTGCTACCAAAATCTTAACTTTAATGCTCTGTTTTCTATTCCTCGTTATTATAAATACTTTTTCAGATAACAATAAAATATTCTTTTATTCTTTGCTCTATGCTACCCATTAAGACCCTCAGTGACCCCCTCCGTCGCAAGAGAGAGAGAGAGAGATTTACGAAAAGAAAACAGTGTCATGAAGTACTGTGCAATGATAAAAGATCGTCTAAAGCGAAAAGCTTGGCACAATGAACTGTTTTCAGACAAACTGTACGATTATCTAGATTTTTGAATGATTTTATTCATTAAAAATTTCTTTTCCATATTAAATTTTTATAATGCTAATTTTAAATCATGTACTGAAAAATCAATAAATTACTTGAAATTTTTCTAAATTCCCTATATACACACACAGAAAATTTCCAAAATATAAATTTTTTCAGTTTCTTTAATTAATCCTTTAAGTATTTCTAACTTTAAACGTAAGACTAAAACTTATAAGGTATTTCTCCCGCCTTCTCCGTCGCATGCCTTCGTGGTGTAGTGGTCAGCACGCTGGGTGCGTATTCCAGAGGTCCGTGGTTCGAGTCCCGACGAAGGCTTTGCTCACTTTTCATTTCTCCTGCTTCTAAATAAACTGATGTCTTTACAAATTAACGTGAGAATAAACGTAGAACTGAGAAGAATTTCGCCTAATTCAGTGCACTGAAAAAATCAAAAATGCAGTTTTACGATCCTGTATTTTCAAAGTTAAAATTGTTTCGAAAAATTCCCTATAAAAGCGCCTTTTTTGTTATAAATTCTAGGAACATATTCTTGAACGGATATATAGTTTCAGAATTAAATTAAAATGCTTTTAAATAAGTCGTGTTAGATAAAAATATATTACATTAAATAAGAAATTATTTTTTCCCTGTATAATATTAAAGTTTATTCTCCCCCGTTCTTAGAGTTGTCTCTGCTGGCTCCAAGACATCTGTAAATAATTAGAGAAGAGAAATGTATAACTGTCTTAGAGAAATCATAGACTGAATGTCAGTTCGGGTTTACTTTGCTGTTACTTCGTCGTTTCTTATATTAGGCATAAATTTCAACAGTTACAAGGGAAAGGTTCGGCGTTACCTGCACAGGTAGTTTGCGAGGATTTGTTTTTGTCAGTAAGACGAAAACAATCATGACGTGGATGAATCTATTTGAAAAGTTAAAGGAGTGCGTCATCTGAACGCATTGAGAAACGAGAAAATTGCAGGAATATTTTTTTTAATTTACGCAGCCTGCAACTAAAAACATCGTGTAAAAAATACGTGAGGATATAATACTCTATCGATTTCTAGAGCGATCTTGAGCAGGCAAATTGTACTAAATCTGTTTCTCGCCTGAAGAAAAAAGACTTATGCGAGTACGCTCTTGAAATTGATAAATGTTTATTTAAAATCTACGCGAATTTAAAGTTGCATTTTTTACAAATTTTAATTATTGCATGTTTCTCTTCTTATTAATTCGATATTATGAAAATGCATTTATTCAAAAATATGATACTCAAAATCATGCCCTGTGTGGAAATTATATACACATACATGCATATGTATGTATATAAAATCTTTAATATGCGAAGTTTTATCAGAATGCATGGAAAAGCAAAAAGTAATTCTTAAATTATTCCAACATTTCTGATCATATGATACTAAAGTCGAAATTCTACAGCAGTTTTCAAATAAAGTGTCCTCATTATTTTTAAATTTAATTAAAACACATATACTTTTAAATTATAAATTATAATTAAAACACATATACTTTAACGTATATATTTTGAACTTTATGTAAATTCTTTTATTATTTAATTTCGTCTCTACCCAAGATCGCTACAGTTTAAAAATTTATTTAATTCAACAAGGAAAGCAATTTTTCTATTGTATAATATGAATGGGAGTTAATTTTCCTTAAAATGTTCTCCATGAAGGCATCCCTTCCCTTAGATGGAAACCTTTCCGTACTTTGCCATAATCAAATCCAATAAAGCGAACAATCAACAATGATAAAAAAAAAACCATGTTACTTTAAATTACGTGATCTGTGGAGTAGGGGCCCCACTTGTGTCGAGTAGTAGACAGCTGAATATTGGTAGTTCGATCTAGGTTAGAGTCCAGAAGAACGGCTTGAGCGTATGGAGCTTTTTGTGGCTTTCCGCTTATGTAACGTGAATACGATCTAATTTCGCTTGGCAAGTCATCGACGAAAACATCCCTTCCCTTAGGACAGTCGTCGTGCGCTTTTCCATATCCAAATACCCTAATTTGATAACCCACTAGCAACATTTTAAACCGAGGCGTCCGATGAAATTTTATTATTATTATTTTTTTTTTTTTTCTAAGATACGAGTAATTAAAAAGTTTTTTTTTTAGTATGCTTTATTTCGCATCTTTTAATTTCCTACACTTTCGTTCGTTTTGGAATTTTAAGCTCCTCTATGTTTTTCAGTCTCTTTGCTTCCATTTCCCATTCAATCTTATATTTTGGTTAAGAAACACAGACAAAAATTTGAACTTTGTTCATTAAGCCCTTTCCTTATGAACCCACACTGAATTGTCTGTCAGAATAAAAATACGAAATGAGAAAACTCGTATTTGATGCAATATTGTACTATCATTGCAAAAACGACTCAGCAGAAGCGATTGAAATTGACAAAACAAATCAGAAATTTATTTCAAAATTAGATCCAGTCAAAAAATAAACAGAAAAGTCAAAATAATATATATAATAATAATATATAAAAATAAAATAAATATAAATCTGTTATTTAATTTTCAATTCTTAGCAACATAATAGACAGATGATTTAATGGAATTCGGTAAATATACCTCAGAAAGGAGGACTTTCTAACGATGTACCTTTTTTAGTTTTCCTTTTGAGTAGGCAAAGAGCAAAACAAAACCTTTACTAAAGAAATGATATATATATAGAATGGATATTTAATAATTGAAAATACTCCATTGATTGAGGGAAAACTGCACACAGAGTTCATGATTACCATGAATTTACGTGCAACGTTGTTTCACATCCAAAAAAAGACCTTGCCACTGCCATATAGATAAGACCACTGAAAACGAGTAGTTCTACTTAAGAACAAATCTCAGCGAAATAACTGATTGCTTGAGACATCGTGTTTTTCCTCATGTCAATACAAGCCAGTTTCTTTTAGAAAGCCCTCGGCAAAGTCATTACTCCATAAGGAAATAAGCTTTGAAAACTTTGATTTGTACAGTTAACCAACCATCCATGAAATAATTGCAATTTCGTTTTCCTAATCACTGAGCATGAAATTTAAATATATTGATTTTCTATCCAAAAATGTACATTATTGCCTTCAAAACTATCATTCAAGTTATAAAATTTAGACTTTCTTTGAGTACATTTTTTTTAGTTGTAATCATTAGTTTTATTTCATATATTGAAAAAAAGGAAATTCACTTAATATATGAAGTTATTTATGCATCAAATGCAGTAAAATAATTCGTTAGTTACATTACATTCAGTCGTTCATCAGAAGTAGTTTGGAACTGATTTTGATGTTTTTCAGTCTCTGTACTTCTATTTTCTAAACTCTAAAAAAAAACTATGTTTTGCATTTTCAACATAACGTTTTACACAATTACATTTCATCATAATGGAATTTCAGACAATGTCATTAAATCGTGCTGAATGTTACTTATATGAATTATATGCTCTCATTAAAAATGAAATTTGGAAATGTAAATGGCTATTTAGATATATGAATGTGTTGTAAAAGCATGATCCTAGCACACCCGATACCTGCAAATTTAATTTGGGAATATAATTTTTTTATATTTTGACACACTTGTATGGTAAAACCATAATTAATTACGTTTGACAAAAAATTAGGAAAGCAACAGCCTCGTGTTTAGCGTAGATTCAGTCAAGAATTAAATCGATTTCGAAGACAACAGATGCTGGTCTCTCTTCATCAGAAGCAAAGAAATCTGTCAGTGCAGGGAAACCTGTACCTGTTTGCCTTCAAAATCGACAGAGTTCTTGACTCAATCTAAGCCAAACAGAAGATTGTTGCTTTGCTAATTTTATGTTTCGCTTCGGCGTGTTTCTCTTCTGTTTATGTTTGACATGCTGCTCAGCAATAATTTGATAAGTATTAAAAACAAAGGTAACAGTGTAATATATACACTCAGAATTATGATTTTTGAAGTATATTCACCAACTGACAGGGAATGTTAGAAAAGAAGTTTTAATGGCTTGAGTATACAGATTTTAGCGCAGATTTACAAATATCACTGCCCGCGGAAGAAGGAGAAAAGTTTTGAAGTTCTTATCAATGTGCGACTAATTTATTTGACACATGAAGGAAAAGTACAGAGATACATCTTAAAGCTAAACAGGACAGCAAAGTCCTTTTATTATTATTATCAAATGTCACAGTTAATATGTATAATTAATTCAACTCTTTATTCATTTACTTTTTAAATTGTTGTGTTTTGAATGCACACTCGTCTTTTAATGCATGAATGCACCCACAAGCGGATATCCAAAACTCTAAAACGAATGAGATAAATATCTAAAAACATCCCATTTTACGAATGATTGGTATTTTATTGCAAATTATTGTTCAGTCATTTAGGAAAATAACATTTTTAATATGATTTAATTTGAACATAGGTTTACATTTTCGGTATTGTGCATTTTTAGGCAATAGATCGAAAACTACAAAATATCAGAATTTTTCTTTATACAAAGCTCAGAAAATTTCTCAAAAGAAAAAAAATGTCAAAACGTTACAATTGTTGCAAACTCATTCAGAGGAAGCGAGAATTTCCCCGACAGGGCGGGGAAATTTTATTACCCTCAGTGAGAATCAAAGAATGGGAAAGAGGGAAGAAAAGAACCCAATACAGGTTTCGAGAAGACCCCCCGTCGCATTCAAGGATTCTGACTTCGCCTTGTGTTACAGAACAAACACTGAGAGTATCCGAAAGGAAAAATGCAAAAGAAATCGTCTTTAATTTTCGGAAGATTTCCTAATACTGCATGAAAGTTAAACTGTTACGTTATTCTTTAAATTCTTTCAAAGGTTAATCTAAGGAATAATGCCTAACAATTTAAAGAAAAATGTCTAAGTCTTTTAACTATTATTCTTTTCCTTCTTTTATTCTATAAATGTAAATAACATGGATAAATAAAATAATCATTTTGTATAGCTCCTTTTTCGATAATTTCATCAAGTTTGAAATTCTAAAGCCCATCACCGACAAAATAATTCAAGCTTATGATGTCATTCTTCTATAAAATCACTTATCCTTACTTGAAGTCACTAATGAAGAAAGTTATTGCAAAAGTCTTTTAATCTTGCATCAAATCCTTGAATTCCATTACATAATCAAGGCATTCGTCTTTGATGTTTCTTAGAGAATATGTGACTGCACACATCCTGAAGTGCTTTCTAATTTGTGCATTGTTTCTGTGTATGTTGAAATGATAAATCATATTTCTTTTCCTTATTACGTTGATCTCAATAAACAATGTATCTTTTATTATCATAAAAGAAGCAAAATCTTTAAAATAATTGTATTTTCAAATGCGCAAAATATGAAGCTGTAACTTCAAAATCGATTACAATCAAAGGACATAGTATTTCAGTAGTTTATTTTACTTTACTACGGGAATAAGCATAACAACAGAACAACAACATTTATCACAATAGAGATGTTTTCAATCTCAGTATTAAAAATGTGAAAAACACATCGCACACTATCAAAATTTCCACAAATAAAGAAAATTTTGTTGCTTTTAATTATTTCTCTTCCTTTCATGTGAAAATACCCAAATTTGACTGTCCCTTCCATCATCAAATAGAAACAGTAAGTTATAATATATTTTTTTTAATTCATTTAGAACAACTCAACTTCCTATGAATAAAAATATCTACGAATAAAAACTTCTTCGCTGCCTTGCTTAGAACAGTATAGCACAGTTTGGATACTATGATAGTTAGCTTATGTTAATTTAATAAGGTATTTTTTCCCTCCTTTCCGCAGGCCTTCGTGGTGTAATTGGAAGTATTCTCGTATTCGAGAGGTCCAACGTTCGAGACCCGGCAAGGGCATTGAATAATTTTCACGTCTCCAGCATGAATAACTCTAATGACTACAAATTAATTAAGAGACTGAAAGTAACGCAAGACTTTTTCCCTATGAATAAGCATGCTTTCGTGGAGGACGTTTTAGAGAAAATATCTGGTATTTACTTTACACAAGAGGAAATTATTAAAATTCCTATGCAGCCCACTCATTCACCAGGATTTAAACCCAGGTCAAACTACCAGTATCAGTGACATTGCCGCTCGATCGATGCTTTGAAACTGGAGGAGTTTTTACAGCATATCAAAGTCTTAATTGCCTTTTCCTATTTCTTTACAATGAAATCGGAAAATTGAAGTACTTTCTTCTTTTGATCTTGTTTTTGTTATAAATATATATTTTTAATTAAAGATTTATCTAAATGATTTTGACATGAATGATAACATAAAATTTCCGTTTTTTTAATGCATATCCAATAGATTACAATTTTCTCAACGTTATCAAAAATTAAGTTCCTGTAACACTTACAAGGCACCAGTAATATGTTTCTTTTAGTCTGAATAACTTCTGAAATAGGCCATAAGCACTATGATTAGGTTTGATTGTTTATTTAATTGAACGTGATGAAAGAACATAACTTTTCGTGATTTTACGGTTACATGACGTAGCGTACGAGGACTATTTTGCTTAAGGGAAAGGACGTTTACTTGGAGGATTTTCTAAGGGCAACTAGCTCATGTTCTTGTTGCTCATGAGAAAAAATATGAAAACGACAAGGTAGCAACCCCATTCTCTGCGATTTTAACCCCGGCTTAATACCAATATTCATGATCTGATAGGAGTACTGAATACCAATATTCAGTGGCCTGGATCTGATAGGATCTGTCGTCTTACAATCAGGTCTCGATTTCCTAGAATCATTACTCTAAGTCCTTTAGTTACCTTTCGCGGTATTTAGATATTGAAAAGGCGTTAAAAAACACCAACACAAAGAGGCGAGAATCTATACATGACGAAGTCAGTCGTTCAGTGGTCTGGTATTCAATATTAATTTCCTTCGACATATTTCGTCCTCCGTCAAACTTCAGCCTGAAAACAAAATATTGATCCTGTTAACAACTGTAAGGAAAATGAAAACCTCATTCCCCCCCTTGGCTTTGGTGCTTTATGACAGTGTTTAAGTAACACGTTTTACAATATATTGTAACAAAGTATAAAATTTTTGTACACATAAGTACTATATGAAACAATAAGCTATTTAAGTACAAGTTTATTGTGCTATATTTTACTGCGGGAGATGGATTCATCTATTGCCTTCAAAAGATGTAATGAAAGATCTTTTAAGTATCAGCTGTTGATAAAATAATAATAATAGTATTATTAATAATAATAAATGAAGCTTAGTAAAAATTGTATAGAATAAAATGAACAAATTTATTTTATTTCTCGCCTACTTTCCTATTTAATAAAAATCCCTTTGCTCATTATTATGCCTACTTAACAAAGTTCAGAATCAAATTCGCTAACACAACCTTGTATTTGGCGTACATTCACTAAAAACACTCAATCGATTTCGAGGGCAGCTACAGGTCCCTCCTCATCAGGAGAACAAAATACAAGAAGGGGAAAGAAAGCTGAGTAACGGCTTTTTATACTCAGCTTTCTTTCCCCTTCATGTATTTTGTTCTCCTGATGAGGAGGGACCTGTAGCTGCCCTCGAAATCGATTGAGTGTTTTTAGTGAATGTACGCCAAATACAAGGTTGTGTTAGCGAATTTGATTGTCACATTGGCGTGTGTCTCTTCCATTGTAAAGTTCAGAATGACACGTTGCAACCATGGCCAGCGCTAGGCATTTTGTCGACAGGCGTACCTTCTGAGGGTTTAAAATTTTGCTACCCGGTGCATTACTAAATTTTAAAACATTTGAAGCTTCTAAATACCCCTGCCCAGTGTATTACAGAAATTCTAAAATTTTTGCCATCCCTAAATTATGTTGCTCAATGTTTTTTTTAAATTCTAAAAATTTTCCCGCCTTTTAATTCTGCCTCTCTCTGCAGCCGATCCTGTTCCTACGTCAACCCTGGTTTTAACTGGTATCAATTTAAAGCTTACGATTATTAAACATTCTTGAAACATGTTTATTATTCTAGTATTTCAGATAGTAAAGATGCTTCTAGCTTTATAACGTTAGTATCAATCTTATGCTGTCAGACGTCTGACATTAAAACATTTATTGTATACATAACTTTCCATACAAAACTGATATGCTTCTATTAAAACAAATCTTCATTAAATAAAAAGGTGCATTAAATCCTTAAAATTTTGAAATTTATTTTAATGATTCAATTCAATGTATTTTGTTGTGGATATTCGATTCCAAAAAAAGGACCTTTGAATAAGTACTCTGGATTTATATATTGGCTTCAAACTGTCAAACCAGATATAAATTGAAGAAAGGCTAAAGTCTTATTATTCAATTATTTTCTTCTCTATTTCAGATATTGGATGAAGAAATAAATTTCATTTTTATTTTCAATACATGTTGAAAGTATTTCGACTCTCTTTGTCTATTCGGTAGCAGTATTAAAAAGCGAGCAAAATATAGATAGATTTTTGGCGACATAGCAGTTACGTGCAGTAACCCCAAAATAACAAGCGAAATTTCAGAAAAGCGAAACCCTTCCCAGCAGGGAGCCTATTAGCGCAATCGCTCCCGTCGAAATTGCTGGGGGAAAGAAAACCTAACGCGAGCGTATATATGCTTGTTGGCCGCTTAGAGGAAAATTTTGGTTGGACGTATATATGCTTGCTGGGCGCTTAGAGTAAGATTTTGGTTGGACGTATATATGCTTGCTGGGCGCTTAGAGCAAAATTTTGGTTGAACGTATATATACGGTTCGGCCGCTTGGAGGGTTAAATGAATCCTCGCATTCTTTTGTCCAGAAGAACTTCTGCTTGCTCTCTGTCAGCTTATGAAGGAAGTCTTGTGATGGAAGGAAAGTCCTCCACAAATCTCCTATAATACGTGCAAAGCCATAAGACCCTTCTGACTTGATGGACATTTTCAGGGCATCTCCAGTCTTTAACTGCTGACACATATCCTGAATCCATATGTACACCTTCATCAGAGATGACATTTCCAAGGCAAGTCACTTCATGTCTGCATAGTTTACATTTGGCTGGAATTTAGACTGGCTACTTTCAGTTTCTGAAGCACCTTTATAAGATTTTCTAAATGCTCTTCAAAAGTTTTCCCAATGATGAGGATGCCATCAGGGTATATAAGGCAGGCTTCATAGGAAAAATTTCTCAACGCGGTCACCATGAGGCATTCTAATTTTGCTTCCACATTATATAAACTGAATGGTATCACCTTGAAGACCCAAAGTTCTCATCTGGTAGTAAAAGCGATATTTTCTCAGGCATCAGGCTGTATCTCTACCTGCCAGTAACCACTCTTTAAATGAAGCGTTGGAAGCTACTTGTTTCTAGAAAAAGTGATCAGAATGTCATCAATTCCAAGCAGTAGTTGTCTTTCTTTGTAACTTCATGCAACTGGGGATTAGTCAATGCAAAACCTAGTTGAACCATTTTCCTTTTTGACCACGATGGTGGGAGAGGTCCAAGGCCCAGCTCAAGGCTTGAAAACACCGCTTTCTTGCATGTGCTTTAGAAGTTTTTCCACTTGTCCCTGTTTTGCAATTGGTAGACATCTTGGATATTGCTTGACGGGTGGATGATCCTTTGTATGAATTCTACGCTGTGTCAAACTGGTTCGACTTACGTCAGAAAACAAGTGGGAGAAAGCATCTTCAAATTCTTGAATGACACATTCTTCAGCATTTTTCTCTTCACCGCTTAGCCTGTGCATTATGCAATAATTCCAATGTTAGGATCTCCAAAGACACGGATTGTGGAGGGTTACTCTTTTGTTTAATGCAAGTCATTGGAGTACATGCTGCAACTACTTCACTCTTTCTGACTTTTGCTTTATCACTGATGTTGGCAACTCTCACCAGATAACTGTCCTCAGTATGGCAACGAGTGCCAAGCCTACTAGTACTCATTGCAGGGTGCTACAGTTCTTGAGATATTCCATTACACCATAATGGAAATTTCTGTTTCTGAATAGATTTCTGTATGGATTAAAGAAGTAAAAATTCTGTTCTTGCTGGTACTGTGATATTGCCTTGAGTTATGATTAAGTGCACAGATTCAACTCCTTTATCATTAATTCCAAATAGGGTTATGTCCTCAGAGGCCGAAAGCAGTTCATTATTTCTAGGTTCAAGGAAAAATTACATTTCCATAGAAAGTGTAATATGAGTATTCAAGGATCAGCAGCACTTCTAAATGCGATGCTCCAATTTAATTATCTATCGATGTCAATCTTATCCACAGACACAGTCTGGAAAGTAATGCACAGCGGCATCCAGATGAGTTTACTTTCCAGTTGTTGAGCCAAATCTTTTCGAGTGATTGTAACATTTTTTCCTTTATCGATGATCATATTGCAAGGAATTCCAGTGATATGTCCCATACTGAAAAGTCCATTACTTTAACCATTCATTGCTGAAATTTAAAGCGCTTTAAAATGGGGTTCCTCTGTATATGGGGTTCCTCTGTATAGACATTAGGTTATTTCGAAGCAGGAGAGATGAAAAATTAGCAATGCCTTTACCAGGACTCGAACCATGGACCTCTCGAATTCATGTCGAGCGTGCTGACCATTACAACAAAGGCATGCGAAGAAGGCAGGAGAAATACCTTATATACTCCCTCTTTTAAAAGGCAACTGGGTATGAGGGGACCTAGTCGCCAAATCCTGGTGGTGGGGAATCATCATCAATCACTATTTTCAGTCAGGCACCACTGTAGAGACATTAGGCTATTTCGAAGCAGGAGAGATGAAAAATTAGCAATGTCCTCGCAGTGACTCGAACAAACCTCTCGAATACGAGGCGAGCATGCTGACTACTACACCACAAAGGCATGTGAAGAAGGCAGGAGAAATACCTTATATCTCATTATCTTTCAACATCCACTTCGTGACCTTATTCTCTGTGCACTGGGATGTTCTGCACTCGCTTCATATGTGGCCTTCAGCACTGCAGTTCCAGCACCTTAGAGTTGGTTTCTTGTCTCTCTTATTCCTTCTCGAGGCACTGACTTCTCTTGTTAAATCATCTAGACATGCCATCGCTTGATCCAGTGGCTCCTGGACTTGAGAAGCACAGAGTGGGTGGTGGTTTCTAAGAGCTGCTTGCTTGGTTACCTCATATTTCATGGCAAATATTACAGAGTTTTTTAATCCTTGACATCTGCCATTCATGGGACTTTCTGTATCTCAGGATCCCGGAACATCAATGAAGTATAGCAGGGACAGGATTTTCCTTGTTTCTGATTAGCAGTCTGAAGAGGCGAGGTGAGACATCCTTTCAATATCTGTGGCAAGCTCCTGGAGTGTTTCCGTCGGCTTCTTAAGATTTTAACTGAAGCCTGCCATAGTCTTTTAAGCACTTCTCCCAAGAGTGCACCTCCAACTCACTGGACAGAGCTTCAAAGTCTACCCTCTGCTTTTTGGAAGAGTTTGAAAGATATCTGCTGTGTCTGCCCTCAATGAAGCAGCAAATTGGCAGGCTTTTGCTTTGGAACCTCATGCATTTGCATTTGCGACTATACAGAACTGCATCTTGTACACTTGCCAGAAGGTCTTTCCATCATATGTGGATGGCTTTAGTCATCAATTTGTTGTTGGATGGCAGAAACTCTTTTTTCAATTTGTTGTTACACAGCAGAAACTCTTTCTTGAATGTTTTCAACTCTGTCTATTTCGCCTTCCATATACCTGAATTTGTTTTCGATTATGACAGTAATTTCTCTTTTCATTTCTTCTTGACCAGCTTCAATCGTTTCTTGGTCCACTTTCATCTCTTCTTTGAATGCAGCAAAGCCTGCTACCAGCTGTCTTAACTACTGCTCCATCGCACTTGTCTCTGGCATTTAATGCCACTACTTACACCAAACATTGTTGCATGTGTACGAGTTCGTAGATTGAATGCACGCAGAATTCATGATACTTTTGGTAACTGGCAATAGATGACTGTTGCAAATAACATTTAATTTATGATTATATTTCCCATTTGTATTTTGCAACATATGTGGCAACACGTTTTTTATTTTCCTTCTCTTGGCAACGTCTTTTTCAGTTTTTGTCACTGTTCTTTACTTTTTGTCATGTAGAATGTGCTGTACTGATAACGATTTTGTACCCTAATACATGTTAATCCAGATGAATCTCTGTTTATTTATTTGTCTCCATTCCTAACATTAAACTTCAACAGGTTATGGGCCCAGGATGCTATAACTGCACGGGAAAACTTATGAGCAAAGTGGAGATAAACCTTAGCAGCAGTTTGTAAGCCTTACTTGAGTCGGCAAATTAATTCGCAAAATGGAAGCTGCAAAGATATCGGTTAAGCCGTTATGCGGAAAAAGTGATTGGCCTATTTGGAAATATCGAATTAAGTTCATATTAAATTATCATGAAAACGCTTTAGAAGTCATGGAAGGAAAACTGAAGAAGCCAGTGGAGCCTGATCATGCGGCCGACGAGATTCGAAAGAGATTCAGAGATGACATGAAGGTTTATAAATAAAGCCAATAATTGCGCTATGATGATTCTTACGAATTCCATGACTGAAGACACTTTACAAAAGGTAATGAGATTTGAAAGCGCAAGAGATATTTGGCTGGAACTTCACAAAGTATTTGAAGATTCGTCCGATAACCAACTTTATAACATATGTTTACAGTTCATCAAATTCAGTTGGTCAAGTGATGATATGGCAGCTCATTTATCAAAATTGAAAAATCTATGAAATGAACTAAACAGTGGACTTGAAAATAAGGAAGAAAACAGACTGCCAGAAATGCTGTTGATTTGTAAAAAACTGGATATTCTTCCTCCCATTTATCGTACTTTCAAATCAAGTTGGTTACTTCTTAGTGATGAAAAGAGAACTTTAGATGAATTAACCACACAATTGTGCACCCATGAAAGAGAATTAAGGAAAGATCCAAATTTTTTAGAAAGTTTAGATCAGGAAACATTGATAGCAAATTCGGAATTTAAGCGGAAATTATCTATTAGCAAGAAAAACAATGGCAAGTGTAATTATTGCAACCAGAGAAGATATTGGGTCAGAACATGTAAGAAATGGATAGTTGATGGAAAACCGCCAAAACCTAGTCCACGTACAGGGCCAAACAAGGGAACTAAGAACATTGTTGCTGCAAACATGACACTTCTAGCTGTAGATGAGGCAATATTTTCTGCAGAAACAAATTCTGATGATTGGTTTATTGATAATGGGGCCTCAAAGCATGTTGTCAATAACAGTCACTACTTTATAGACTTTGAAAGATTTAAGCTTCCTCACAGCATCACTGTGGCAAATGGAAAATCATTACCAGCAATTGGAAAAGGCACTATCAAGATAATGACAATTGTAAATGGTATGAATCAAATCAAAAATCTTGAAAATGTCTGGTATGTTCCAGAAATAAGTAAAAATCTATTTTCCGTGTTAGCATCCCAAGATAGAAATCAAAACAGTGTGTTTGAATCAACATTTAAGGATTGCTATTTAAAAATAGATGGTGAAATAGTTCTGCATGGAACAAGAAATGCTGGTGGGGGTCTTTTCAAAGCTGTGATGAAGACCTTAGTTCCTGAAACTCACATTGACATAAATGTGACTGAGAATAATGAATCAACTCTCCAACTCTATCATGAACGATGGGGTCACCAAGATAAAAGGCATGTAAAGGCCATTGTTGAGAAAGAGTTGAATATTAAGATTAAGTCTGATATGAAATTATGTAAAGCTTGTGTATATGGAAAATCCCACCGTTTAAAGTTTGGAACCAGGAAAGAGGTCACAAAAGCTGGAGAGCTGTTCTCGACAGATATTTGCGGACCATTTGATCAATCGTTTAGGAGATACCGTTACTTTGCAATCTTCAAAGATGCCTACACCAAATTTCGATACTGTTTTTTCTTAAAGCACAAATCAGAAGTAAAAGATGTGCTTGAAAATTTCATAGCTCACGCTAAGAACTTAGGGCATAAGGTTAAAGAAATACTCAGTGACAATGGTGGAGAATTTGACAACGAAGCCGTTCGAAAGATCTTGAACAAGCATGGAATCTCCCAAAGGCTCACAGCCCCATATACACCAGAACAAAATGGCAGTGCTGAACGAGAGAACAGAACAGTTCTAGAAATGGCTAGAACTCTCAAATACTCGAATGAGGAAGTGGACTTTCCAACTTCCCTATGGGCAGAGTTCGTTAGTACTTCAGTTTATATATTGAATAGGACGGGAAAGTCTTCAGTTCCTAATTTAAGTCCTTATGAATTATGGGTAGGAAGGAAACCCAGAATAAAACACATGCGCATCATTGGATCGACTTGCTATGTTCATATCCCAGTTCAGAAGAGGAGAAAGATGGACAAAAAGGCAACTAAAGGCCATCTCCTTGGGTATGATGGAGATGAAAGGTACCGCATTTACATCAAAGAAACCAGTACAGTAATCTGTTCCCGAGATGTCATATTTGAAGAGAAACCTTCCATGACTGGAAGCATTATAACATTGCCCCTGCAACAAGTTTCTGAAAGAGACTCATCTCAAGATGATGAAGTTAAAAATAAAGTAATAGACGAAGGCTCTCAACAGGAAAAGAAAGAAGTGAAGGATATACCAGAAAAGGAGAGTAGACCCAGAAGACAAATTTCAGCACCTAAGTGGACAAAGGATTATATCTTGGAAAATTCAGAGATTTAAGAAGAAAAACTTCCAGAAATAAATGGAATTACAAGTGGAATGCAGTGCAGCTGACAATCCAAGAAACAGAAATATGAAGGCTCAACATGCAAGAAAGCTTTCCAGGATGATCCTGAAACTTTAGAAGAGGCATTAACTAGTCCAGATGCAGAAAAATGGAAGTTAGCCATGGAAGAAGAGTTGGAAAATTTAAAACGAAATGAGACTTGGGATATAGTGCCTAGGCCTGAAGAAAGAAAAGTCGTGAAATGCAAGTGGGT
>KK113499.1:133102-181364 GCA_000611955.2 Stegodyphus mimosarum
CATTTCTAACCAGCATTAATAATGTAATAACATAATTCGGAAAAACTCTGGCCTATGTTTCTCAGCTTTAGTATAGATAGTATATTTGTCTTATATAAGAAAATATCACATTTATCCATATGTTAAGAACAGGTACATAAACAATTCTTTTTAAATGAATGAGACATGAGGAATAGAGGCATATGAATAACTTAGATGAGGAAATGTGATATTCTGCAATTAAGACCATTAAAAATATTATTTGCTTCTCAGTTATGTGAATGGAAATACCATAGTTTATTATACTATTTTTTACTTGATAATTACTCAGTAATTTTTATACATTTAATATACTACACTCATAGGTTGTACAATATAGGGAATAAATTATATTTGCCAGAACAAGGGAGATTGTCCAATTCTTTGTTTTGATATTCATGATATATTACATTGATTTATGAAAACATACACTATGAGGAACTAAATGTTTGATTTATAATACAGTACAATTCCCAAATCTTAGCAAATACAAAGTCTGTAATTTAACTGACAGAAAAAAGTTTAAAATCTTTTTTAACAAAATCAATATAGATACTAAAAACAAATCTAGACAGTGCCAAAAGCATGTGAAAATTGTGGAATTTCATTAAATTTATGTTTTTGTCCTATCCAGATTTATTCAGTTTCCTCTGTGGCCTGAACATACTTCTCAGCAATCCAACAAAATGCTCAAATATAGCAGAGGCAACCTATAACCATAATCTAGCATACTTGAACAGAGGTTGGCCCACTTCTTACATATGAGTTCCAAACCATTTCACAAAGAAAATATCATAGTCAGTCATACAAAAAAAAAGTTCTTTGTATTTCTATCACAAGATTATTTATTGTCTTCTACTATGCAATTTCACACAAATCTTAATTTTTGCAACTATATATTTTTACACTTTTGATTAATGCACTTTTCTTTACCTCAAATGAAAATATATTCCTTTTATAATAAATTTTTTTTTTCAAAAAATAAAATATTAACTTCAAATGCTTATATCTTTTTCAAAGGTTGGGGAAACAATGTCACAAATGACTGGATACTACTGATATCGCAGACAAACATTTTAAGTTTCGTGTTGTCAGAATGTTCTTGAAACACTTCTAATACAATCAAGACCAGCTGCTTCTTGTATTTTCATTTAGGAATGTATCACTTGCATATTAGAAATGAAATATAATAGGATTTCCCAGCATACTGTGACATCAAATTAGGTCTAAAATCATCGTGAGCATAAGACGATAGCTGTAAAATATTTCCCAGATAATATAATTACTACCCAGATTTATTCAATGCAGCAGAATGCATATGCATTGCATATCACCCAGGGTTGACACCCTTTACTCTAGTCCACAGTGGTCAAATGGCAAAGTGTTATCTTACATTATGTGCTTTATAATGAGTAATCGTAGGATGTTTGCTGTAAAAAGCAATTAGTATTTTAAAATAGAAGACAGGTATCCCACAATTAGCATTACATTCAGAAATTAAATAATATACATAATGCTCCAAGTGACCACTTCACTTTGTGCTCATTTTTCAAGACCTCATGTTGCCTATTGAACATCATTGCTATTATGCGGTTCTGAAAATACTTTGATTACATTTGATATATTCTAGCGCATTAGATGTGTGTAGAATCCTGTGTGGATATTATGGATATTTGTGTACAAGGTATGATGAAATGGCATCGAGAGTGATATCATACATACGTACAGATGCCAAACTTTATGATCATGACATTGGGGTGCTCCCTAGACTGAAGGGAAAGGAATTAAAAAACATTAAATGGATGTTATGCCACATAAAAGATGCAAAGCAAAAGATTAAAAACTAAAAATTTAGGATAACTTTTTGGATGTTACTCTTCCTGACCTGCTCAGGTGAATTTATTATCCGCTTTACTGATACAGCCAACTTTTTACAGCTAAATTTATTTTAATAACAAACATCGTTGTGAGTAAATAATTTCACTTTCTGGCCAAGAACAGCATTCAGTGTGTCAGCAGTTAAATCAGGTTTAAAGTGAGTTTAATTATTTTGTATAATGCTGAAAATCCTTCCAGTTGTTACATTGCTGTGCGTTATTAATAATAAAGTCAACAATACTTCACGGAGCTCTCCAAACTACACAGCCCACTTTCATCTAACAATATTGAAATGTTGTGTCATGCTAAATGGATTCAAGCAGCAGCAAGAATTTCCTCATCAAAATCAGTGAAACAATAATTCAGTTTCCAATTAGTCAACTTCAACAAAGAAGTTTTTGCACAGCAAAACCATGTACTGAACAGGCTAAAATGAACAATTTCTCAAACAAACACCCACCACTTCTGCATGCTTCAGAAATATACTGCTGATCAGCATTTTCTAGAGAATGTAGTTACAGCCTCCTTTGCAAAATTCCCTTATACTGGAACAAAAATTATTTATTTATCAAGCTGCAAGTTACGATTCCAGAATAAAAGCTCTAGAGTATTAGCATCCCAAATCAGGATGATATTTCTGGATTTCCCTTTATATAAGTAAATATTAAAAATTCATGCAACATCAGCTCGGGACTTAATGGTTATAGGCCTAATAAACCTTAGCAATGAAATTTGTGAAAAGAGCAACAATTTTCTTATTGAGAAAATGCATTTGGGAAGCTTGTTCTAAATGATACACAATATGGGAAATAAAAAGTACAAGGATTAGAATAATTTACACTCATGGACAAAAAAATTAGCGCACCAAGAAGGAGTCATCAAAATGAAACGAAATTTTGCAAAAGTGATGACTACTTTGATATAAGTAAATGATAAGAAAATCAAAGAAAAAGGATAATTTATTTCAGAGAAAAAGGCAAAAGAATGGAGGAGGAACGGAACGCTTTCGCGCTAGAGGGGGTCCAACAGAGTATGTTGAACCCCCTCTAGCGCGAATGCACGATACGATACGATCTGGCATTGAGTCATACAAGTTCTGTATGATGTCTTGAGACATTTCGTTCCACATTTGCTGAAACCTTGCCTCTAGTTCGTTCAAACTCGTGGGATGCCCAGCTCGTCGTCCCAAATGATCCCAGATCTGCTCGATTGGAGACAAATCTGGGGATCGGGCAGCCCCAGGAAGGGTAGTAACAGTGCGGAGACAGTCTTGTGACACCCTTGCCGTATGAGACGGAGCATTGTCTTGTTGAAAAATGACTCCTGGGAGCCGTTGCATGAGTGGAAACACATGTGGTTGCAGGATTTCATGAACATATAGCTGGACTGTCGGGGTGCGTGTATTGTAAGCACCATCATACCAGCTGTGGGAGCGATGTGTCTCTGTACAGCAAAGGCAGGATTGAGGCGTTTACCACGGGCTCTCCACACATGAACACGATTGTCATTACTGCCGAGATTGAATCTGGATTCGTCTCTAAAGACGACCTGGTTCCATTCCGCTGCAGTCCAGTTTCCTCGTGCTCAACACCACTACAAACGAAGGCGTCGATGGGTGGGCATCAAGGGCAGCACACGTAATGGGCGCAGCGATACCAAATGTCCTTCAGCCAGGCGCCTTCGTATGGTTCGAGAAGACACAGGGGCCCTTAGTGAAGGTGCTACCTGTGCCTGGATGGCGGCCGATGAAGCAGTTGGCTGTGCATTTCTTACAATGTGTCGGTCTTCTCGACGACTGGTCTGTCGAGGGTGTCCTGAGCCTTGTCTTCGTGTACATGACATCTCTCGGGTCCACTGGTCCCAACCCCTCCTCGCAACACAACCAGAGCGGCCTAATTGACGAGCTACTTGCCTAGCTGACCACCCAGCTTTCATCATCCCGACAATTCTCCCCCTCTCAAACTGCGATAACTGCTCATATTGTCTTCGAACACAGCGTAACGGCATGTCTACCTCATCTCTTCCTTTGTAAATGATTCAGCACACTCAAACAAGCTTTGGTTACCTGTTTTATACTCCACAGAGTACGACGTTTAACGCCCTCTACCGGCTATACGTAATACGCAATCACGCTGCATTTCTAATCATTTACATATCTCCCCGACATGTACCTTCACTGCAAGTTTCGTTACGATCCCGCAATTATTTCTTGGTGCGCAAATTTTTTTGTCCATGAGTGTACATCAGCGGTTCTCAACCCCTTGACTAACGTGCACGATCTACAAAAAATTGAAAAAATTTAGTATCACCACTACATTTTACAATAATTATATTTGTTTCTTAATAGAAATATTAAAAAATATATAGTTTGCATTTGCAAACCTATTGGCTATTTGCATGAAATATGCACACATAAAAAACATTCAAGATTAAAAATTGGTTACCATATTTTAATTATTAAAATTTAGGTAATAATACTTTAATTAAAAAATTTAGTGCAAAATTTGGGCCTGTGTTAAGAGAGATCAATTTCTTTATGTCTGGTCTTATTTCATGCAGTTTTAACCTAAATTAGAATCAACTTTTAATTTTGTTCTGTATTTTTTCAAATATAACATGGAAGAAAAGCCTTGTTCACACAAATAGGTTGTAGAATAGGCAATAAAAATTTAATAGCTTTATTTGAAAAGCATTTAAATTCTTTTTTTTTTCCGGCTCAGCCAAAAGTTCATAAGTGTGTTATTTTTTAAATTTTCAGTTAAGAGTTCGATCACAGGAAATTTCTATTAATTGTTCTTCATTAGATAAAATTTCAGGTACATTTGAACAAAATGGATTTCTAATCAAATTTTCTTTTTCATTGTCCTCGAAAAACACATTCTGAAATTATTTATCAATTAAAAAAAATGATTTGTAATGTCAATTGCTAATTCTTCTGTTTTTTCAAGTATTATTATTTTTGTTTAGAAATCTTTCTAAAAGTGGTAAAAAGCACAAAATATTATTATCCAGTTCTCTGATTATTAGTTTGAGTTTTTTTATCATTGCATTCATTTGACCTCTAATGGCAAACAAATTAACATTTTGTCCTTGTAATCCTAAATTTAATTCACTTAACTTTCTAAAAACATCAGCTAAATATGCTAAGCATGCCAACCATAATTCACTAAATAAACAATTTTGCAATTCAAATTTTGAATCGCAGAGGAAAATTTGAATTTCTGATGAAAGTTAAAAAAAAAATAAAAACTCTGCCTCTGGACAACCACCTCACTTCGGAATGTAACAAAAGCGTTTGTAGGTATTTATATTTATTTTCACTAACCAGTCAAGTTTAAGTTTATGCTTTCTTTTCTATAAGTCTTCAATCCCCTAATTGTCAATGCCAGAATATTTAAATTTGGTAGAGCACATGTAGGAATGCAAATTCTACCATTAGGAGTAAAGTTTTAAATACTGAGCTGTAGAAGGGAAAGTTAGAAAGTTACTCCTATACATATTACTTCAGGTATGGGCAAAAGAATAGAGGCCAGTATGGATCAACTAAAACACTATTATGATCGTTAGCACTTTGATGTTTTGAATGGTTTCCTTTTTTTTTGCAAGCTTCCAAATCAGAAGAGGTGGCATCCTCAACGCTGACTTCGGCCCCACAAGAGCTGTCACGACCTGCAAAAAAGCAAACAATGAACCAGACAACAATACCTCGGACACACCAAAGATTTCCCAAGAAAAGAACATCCAAACATTTGGAAGGTCCAGCTGAAAAAAATTCAAGGAAGAGGGATTGTCGAAAACGAAAGCCCTAGCGAGGAACAAAGATGGCCATGCTCCGACACGGTCTCGCAGCAGACCACCACAGGATACTTCAACAATGGAGTCCAAGGAAAAAAATTCCAAACAAGACCACCCGAAAGCTCAAAGCCCACAGCGACAACCAAAAAAGCAAGAGTCCATATCTACCAACACTAAGAACCAGCTTTCCAACCATCAAAAGAAAACAACTGGAAACAACATGATTGGAGCCAGGCGGATGTCCAGAGGGGGAAAAAGGAAAGATCAACCTCAACCTGTGGAAAAACAGCAAAGATTGAAGATTGCCAATGTGAACAGCATGACCTGGAAGGAGTTTTGCAAGAGAAGAATGGCAGCGCACCAAGCAAGGAAAAACAATAAGTGAATCTTTCAATAACTCTTTTCTGTTTTGAAAAGCTACATGAAAAGTTTAAAATATGAAGTTACTATGTGTTTAATGAAAGTCAATTTGCCTCGGTTGAGGACTAAAGTTTTCTTACTTTTATTTGGCTAAAGCTTTGATCTTATGTATAGATGTTCTCCCTTGCAGCATAATGACGTTTCAACTTATCTGGGCTGCATCTTTGATAACATATTGAAATGGACTAAGAATGTTGAATATATCATCTCAAAAGACAGGAAGAGCCTCCCCATTCTTAACAGAGTAGATGGTACTAAGTGGGGATGTGGCAGAGCTACCCTTAACACTTATAAGACATATGTCCAGCCAGTTTTAAATTATTGCAATGAAGTGCTGGTCTCTACCTTGGGTAGAGTCTTGAGTATGCTTGATATTTTCCAAAACCAGGCTTTACACTTGATCACTGGAGGTATTAAAACTACTCCTGTACTTGCTATGTATTTCCTTTGTGACTTACAGCCAATGACTAACTGGTTTGGAGGAATGAAGCTATCCTTTATAATATGCCCACTAGACTCCCAAATATTTCTTTTTGGCGTGAATACGATTGTAAGTACATAATGTAAAGACTTAGAAGGGCTTCATTCAGTGCGTCCAGGAAAACGCTCAATACAATGCCATTCATGACAAGGCCTATGAATTGCGAATTCATATAAATCCACTGGAGTTTATGGTTCTCGATGTCAGCCTGGACCTGACTTTGAATGTGAGGAAAAACGGCCTATGCACAACTCTCCTGTGCCATTGCTTTGGAAACCAGTAATACTCGCTATCCTCTTGGTGAGTGGTTTCATATTTACACTAAAGGTACCCTTTTGGATTTCACCCAGGGCGCTGGTATCTTCTGTGATTTGTTTTCCTTTTACCTACATGTTGGCTCTCATATGACCCATTTTGACAGTGAAGTCGAGGCCACCCATTTAACCCTTCAGCAGATTTCTGCCTGTCTCTCTCCCTTTGATAACGCTGTGATTTTATTGGACAAGTTCTGCTCTTCAGGCCTAAGCAAATAACCTAGAAAAACAAAGTGCTCATGTCCAGAGCTGAAGACAGATGTTGAGCAGAATTCACACAAAGGTTGCTTTCCATTTGGTGCCATCACATTGTGGCCTTTGGTGGAAATGAGATGGCAGACGTTTTACCAAAAAAGGTACGGCTATTCTCCAAAGGTCTTCCAGAGACCTATCTCTTCACTCTGCTAAACTTGAAATCAATAGGATTTATAAAAAATCCTTTTGCAATACTGCTGTTAGTGCTACTGAAAGTAAGTCATGGAGAGTGGTATTAAAAGACGGCTCTGTTTCGGACTCTCATGCTACTGCTGTGGCTGAGTTTAGACTATTGACTGGACATAATTATCTTAGTGCCCATTTGTTTCATTTTAATTTGACTGCCTCACCTTTATGTGCTTTGTGTGATTCTGGACAAATCATGGATGCTGCTCATCTGGACGTACTCTCTGCACTTAAGAGTTTAGACTGTATTGTAAAGAAATATTGGATAGCTTGTTGCCTAATGACCTAATAAAATTGGCATGCTTAGATTCAAGATGTCGTCTAAGAAACGATTGTTTCATACTTTGATAGGATAACAGTTCTCCTGAAACAACACGTTGAGGTTGAGGTTGAGGGTCCATTTCATCTCCATTCCAAGCAAACCCAAATGTTTTTATTAAATACAAAATCTACTTCTATAACTCCTTTTAAAACATTACTTATGACAAAATTTTGTTATATCTATGGCTAAAATATTTGTCATTAACGATAGTGGATTATTTTACAAAATCTATGAGCGACTACTGGCCTTGAACGAAGCTCAGACCGCATAAATTTACGAGTGTCAGAGAAAAAAGTTAAACAAGAAGTTGGGGTATTTAATTTTTGAATTTAATAGTTAAATTTTTTTTTTTTTGTGTACCACCGGTTGAGAATCACATATTTACATGCAATATTTTCTATCTGGGAATTGGGAAAACTAGTATTTTCTAAAGAAAAGAAATGCTTTAAAGCTTCTAACTGTTCAATTAACCTGTTCACAGAATCTAAAAGTTATAACCAGCGAGTGCTCATATGTATAAAAATTTTGTAAGGCTAGTTCTTGGCATAAATTGGGAGAATTTTTACATTTTAAGCTTTTCTGAAGAAACTGAATAAAAAATCTGCCAAGTCCATGAACAGACTTTAGGCAATAACTCACAGAATTATAGATGGATGAACTTTTTTAATGAAATGACTAGCTAGCTTCCTTTGCATTGCCAATCATGGTTTTTCCATTATCATAAGTGAAGGTGACAAAATTATTCAAATATAAACTTAGAGTAAAATAATTGTTCAAGACATCGAAAATACTAGTAGATGGTGCTTAAGTTATCAGTGGATTCCAAAAATGATAATGATGAGCACATTTGGCCTTGTCTGCTATCGTAGTATGAAACAATGGAGCACAATTTTACAAAACTCAATCTGAAATACAGTAGCTACAGCCAGAGCAGCTGTTTTTTAGTCCATCTGCTGGATGACTTTGGCCGAATCAGGAAACACTGATAGAAACAATGAATTTGTAAGATTGTACTGCACCAATCATGATGAGAATAAAAGCTCTGTATTTACCCCAGAGTTGTAATTTTTTATGGAAACTCATGATACTGCCTTCAAAGCAGATTTTATTTTCATATAGTCCTTCTTTTTGTCAGATTGTAGGTGCTGTCTGTAGTCATCATGAATGCCACGAGTTCTGAAAAATCACAACTATAAGCAAAATACAACACACAATTTTCTGGAAACTTCAAAGCAATTGAATGTGGCCATTCGTCACCAAAACTTTGTATTTTTGAAGAACTTTCTGCCTCTTTGAAAGAAATGTGGTAAGTTTATTTATCTCTACTGTTTGCAATAAAAAATAACAGTACGAATCATAATAAACATGCTTACAGTTTCGATAAGCAATGTGTTATAAGCAGATGTAGTTAACATAACACATAAATGTGACAGCAGCTCAACAGCTTGAGTTCATTTGATGAATCGATTGTGATGTCAGAACAATCATTGCAGTTGATACAATATAACAACCATGGCCTCAACACAACTGTGGGCTTTGAACTTTCATGTTTGCTTATTTCCACACAGTAGTCATGTGATTCAAACTTGGCCTCTTCTGTAGCAGTTTCAATATGAGTAACTCTGTAACAGAAGGAAGAAATCAATAATTATGGAATATCCATAATATTTGGCATCCTTACACTTGCAGCATGAAGCCAGATGGCACAGACTGTTCTTCGATCATATTGTGAATGTGCTTTTAAGTTACAACATCCCAGCTCACTTTGTTTGCAGGAGAGCTTTGAAAGAGTTTTATTAACATTCCACTGTACACTGAAATTCCTCTTCATTGCACTCATTTTGACAACAGACAGATTAATATGCAGTAATGTATTATATTGTATGTAGAAGAGAAAATAAGATAATGAATAATGTACATTTTAGATTAGTAGAGCATCTATCTAAAATAATAACGCTTGAATATTTCTTTACTTTTAATTACATTCACACAGTTTACCACATATCTATACAGAGTGGTTGGTATTTTCAAAGAGATTTGAATTTCATTTTGTTCCCCCTAAATTAAAAGCATATCAATTCATGTCACAAATGACGTTTTATTAAAAAGTAAGCTTTACTCACCATACCGATTTCATGAACAAATAAATTTTGCAGGAATTTATTGTTAGAAACTTGTATTAAATGTATCAGATCAGCACTAAATGTATCCCTATTCTTTTCTAAGAATCCTACAAAAAGGAAAGAGTAAAAAAATTATAAAATGCATATAAAACAAGAAAACATAATAGTTTCATTTCACATATCGGGATGAAAGGAAATCACATCATAAAATTTTACATTTACGGCGATATTACCTAAACTGCATGAATTCCTTAAAAAAAGTTTTCTTGCTGAAAACAGGACTGCAGTTCATCACTGCGGTGACCTACAATTAGTAGCTACAATGCTAATTTCAAGTTTTAAAGTTTAGACCAGTGTGGTCCAACCTTTAGTTACCCGAGGGCCAATCAAACCTTTGTATAGGGCAGTGAGGGCCAGAGACATTAAAGAAAGAAAATAAATTACATATAAATCACTAGTTTAATATATCACTTTATTTTACAGTATAGAAATCGATGTGATGATTGGCACTGCTTTTCTGATACCAGTCTATCAATGTTCACTGTAATTTCAGTAAGACACAGTCATAGGCTCGATTTCAGTGAAGCAATTTCAATGCAATTTCTCATTTCTGATTTTATTTATTTGAGATTCTAAAAAGCATTTTCACACACATATGTACTGCCAAACAGTGATAACATTTGCAAACAAAATTTATGCAGTTTTAGAAAACGTTCTTTAGAAATCAGTTTCCAGAAATGTTCAGTGACATCACACTTTTTTATCTGGTAGAATGGATCTGCCTGAAAATCACAAATTTCCTTTTGAAGGTCGCAAGGCACCTCACTTACTCCAATCTTGATGGGGTTGTTGGACAATAAGGTTTTGTTTTTAGGGAGTCAAAATCCTGAAATCTGTCCTGGAACTCTTTCTTGATATCAAAAATTATTTCATAAATTATTAATTTTATACTAAAATTTCTGTCATTTTCTTTCAGCTCCTGACAAAATGGGAAGTGTGCCGTATTATTTGCCTTCAGTGCAATTTGCATTACACTACGTTTTTTGCGAAAGCCTTCAATATGACCATAAAGCTGGGATATATTTTGTTTTGTGCCTTGCAATTTCAAGTTTAAAGTATTTAGATGGGATATTAAATCTGTCAGAGAAGCAAGATTATTTAAAAACTGGATTTCTTCCAGTTTTTCTTGATACTCATGCACAATGCTTTCTTTTTTTGAGAAAAGCAAGAATTTTATTCCTCAACACAAAAAACTCATGCAGACAATTTCCAGCACTTAACCAGCACACTTGACAGTATAATGTATTGTCACCATACTCACCATCCAAATTATCCGCAAATGCAATAAACGATCTGTCTCTCTAGGCTTTGCTTCCCCTTATTAAATTTACAACATTTTCAACAGTTTTCATTGTCTCACTGAGCCTTATAATTTTTCCACAGAGAGCCTCCAGGTGGATAATGCAGTGGAAAAACAAACAATCTATTCCTTTTTTTACACAGTCCCACCAACCCAGTTTTATGAGCAACCATTACTTCAGCTCCGTCTGCTGCAATGCCAGAGCACTTCTCAAAACCTCCATATTTAGAAATGGCATTATCTAGTGTATTGACTACATCAGTACTTTTGGTGGTAGTTTCTAATGACTTTAATTCTAACAGTTCTTCATGAATTTCAAATTCTTCACTTATTGTTTTGACAAAGATAAGGAGCAGGCTGATGTCAGCTATACCTGTGCTAACATCTAGAGCTAGAGAGTAAAATTCACATTTTCCCAAAATGCCCTTGAGAGTATCTGAAACTTAACTACCCATACCATTAATTCTTCTGTCTGATGGAAAAAGGACATTGTTTCAAAATTTCTACCTATCTTATTACTTCCAAATGAACATGCCATTTTTATAGCACATCTTTTAATAACCTCACCACCCGTAAAAGGCTTTTTACTTTTAGCTAGCTCTAAGCATACCTCATAAGATGCCTTCAAACCAGCAGTGTTTGACAGTTGCTGAAAGATATTCTGTCTAGCTAGTTTCAGCTTCAAATAATTAAACACACAACTCCTAGCACTTCCCTGGTATTGGTTGTACTTTGATTAATGTAAGCTGGTATAATGTCTACTCACATTATACTCCTTTGAAACACTTAAAACTTAAGAACAGATAACACACTGTGGTTTTCCATTATGTTCAACAAAAAAGTAACTTCCTGCCACTTGGACTGAAATTGTCGTTTCTAGTTTTCAACACGTCGTTTCTTTAGTTCCGCCATTTTATACAGTACTAAATGAAAGTGAAAATGGAAGCATGTACACCACAGAGTATAACAGTCATAGAATGAAGCTTACCATCGACGCCACATGACTATTCTCAACTTCACGCACAAGACTGAACTGGGATCCACAAACCACCAACAGCTTTCTCTGTGTAATCTGGCCCATTGGTGCACTGAATCACAGGACATGTAACCCTGCATACTCCGAACTGACTCTCACAAAGATAAATTATTCAAGATTGACTGCTAGCCGAACAGCTTTGCTGCACATTTTCTCCTGGTAACAAATGGTTTCCCCCTTTTTCTTTTTCGCCTCCATGCTTCTGTCTCACGTCTCCAATAAAGGAAAAACAGCTAAGATTGCGCTTGCCCGATAAATCAGATATAAATCATTATTGCTAATGCTTTATTATCGAGGTGGCCGTTATAGGAGAAATGAAGACTGTAAGGTGCTGCCATCGGTAGGAATGAAAGAAATTCTCATCTGATGGACAGCATTGCTAATGTCAGTGGATTCCCGCTAAATCTGCTCCTTTGTATTCCCTGCAGTGCAGGTTCGTCAGCTAGTTCACATCCTAGCTACTGTTTTACAGTGCTTGTTTTATTTAAAGCAGTAAGAAGGGTCTTTTGTTTTTCTAAACGTTTAACTAACATTTTTTTTCCAGTAAGAAGGGCAACAAAATGAATAAGAGGGCCGCATGCGGCCCACGGGTTAGACCATGCTGGTTTAGACAATGTCGCTTAGTTCAATTCAAAATTGTTCAAATAATGTCCATGCTTTAATGCAATATAAAATTACTCCAAACTGTTAATTGTCGCAAGTTACTGAAATTCTTAAAATAATAACTCTGAAAATTCTCAGAAGTACACATAAAAAAATTAAATTCACATTATTACTATTACATGGTGCATACTGTGTATAAAAAACTAAAAATAAAAGTAATGAAATGTTAAACTTTTACCTCTAGTATCATAGAAAACAACTCCAGCAAAATGATTCAACCCAAATGAAGTATTGATATCAGATTTTGGTTTTAAGTAGTTTTTGTTGCTTCCATGCATTTTATGAAGTTTATTTAATAGTGTCTGATCTGTTCCCTACCAGGACAGGAAATAAAAGCAGAGCTGAGATAAGCAAATAATACATCAAAAAGAGAAGCTAACTCAATATTTCAAATTACAAATTTCTACTCAGAAAAAAGAAATAGCACTAGGAAAATAATAAATCAATTTGCATTTAAACGAATAAACAAACACTGGAAGGACAAAAATGCAGTTAACAAGGCCTGTTCTGAAAACTCAGTAACACAAGACATTTTAAGCCATTAATTAATTACATGTTTCATGATTAATTTTAAACACAAAAGAATGATAATAAAGGTTTACACAGTTATGTGAAAAAACATTCAAAATTCTTTCTTTTTGAGCTAATATAACAACCACAAGAAAAAACAGTAAAATTATTATAAAATTATATAAAATTTAACTCAAGATCCGGATTCTTCGGGACTTTGGCAATTTCGTACTTGGGACTCTTCCGGATATTAGATCATCAGTTTAAATTCAGTAGAATGACACATAAAAACTATAAAACTGAAAATACGAAATAGTGGTTTGTGAAATAATTAAGCATTTATAACCATACAAGAATCAAAATGTAGAAAAAATATTCCTCAATATTTGTTTGCTTTATTAAATATCTCTTTCAATGCAAGCCGCTTTTGCTTCATTTTTTATGCTAATACTTTCTCTTTATATCTAGGCATAATTTCTCGTTCACTTATAAAGTTCCACTGTTCAAGTCCTGTAACTGCTGTGTCGAGAATTCCTTTTAATCAAAATTTTTCATTCTTAAGAGCCTCTTTGCCACTTCCTTCACTATCGATAGCAATATTTTCTGGAATTGGAACTATACTACAGATTTTGCTGTTTGTTGACTGATTGATAACTACCATTCCAATGAAAAACTTATGTATTTCATCTTCATTTATTACAAAATTATTTCACTTATCGAAATTTCTTTACAAATTCCATTATCTGAAAAATTTTGCATTTTGTGTGTGATATCTGGAAAACCTTCAAATTTCTGATTATCATCATAAAGCTTTGGCAGTACTCGCCATACACTATCGACAATGCATCATGGAATTAGTGACTGGAGACATGTCCTAAATTTTGCTTTGCTTCTATTGCATGAAGGTAAGCCTGAATTACATTACTTATTTATTACACTTATGCCTTATTTCCCACAAATATCTAAGGCTTATCGGAGTCCTGAATAAATAAATTTTCCGCCTAAGGCTTATTCAAGGCTGGTTTGGTTTGGTTTGGTTTAATTTCTTATGGCAAAGCATTCAAGGACTACCTGCCTAAGGGAAGGTGTGCCTTCATGAAGGACTGATTCGTATGCATGTTACAAATGGGAAAAACCACAAAAATGCCCACGCAGCTAGCCTGTTTGCTGTGATCCAAAGCCCACAGCGAGCTACCGTTTCCAGGGACTTTACCACTCGGCTGCCAGTAGGCCATATCCAGGGCTGGAGCTAGACGTTTTGTGGCCCAAAGCAATCTAGTGGGTCCTAAATTCTCTTGAGAGTTTCACCCCAAAATTCTAAAAATTTTGTCATCTTATAATTTTGTTCCTCAGTTCTCTAAATTATAAAAAATTTCTCTGAATTCTGCCTTGCCTTACCCATTGTGTCTGCACCAGCCTTGCCTTCGATACGGGGCTTATCTGAACAAGAAATCAGTTATTTCAATTCAAATTATAGTAAAAATAATCTTTTGGCTTATGAACGCAAATTTACAAAAATTTACCTTTTTGCATATGGAAAGAAATTTGTTAAAATTCTCCTTGTCAACACTTCACAGTTCAGTTAGCTGAAGTCCATAATCATAGCGAAGCTTGATATAAACATGAAAGGTTACCACATTCTTAGGTATTCAATTACTAAAAAAAAATTTAGACATTGCTGCATGAGTCATTCCTCAAGCTGCTGTGTGTTGAGTCATATGGTGACGAAAGCCAAAACATAATAAATCATGATTCGGCATTCTTTAAGGCTATAAATTATTCAGTAGGCGTAAAATCAACAATGTTTCAGTTTGAGATAAATGCCAAGCAAAAAGGCAGCTACAGAACAAAATTATTGATCATAAAGAATTATGCTAATAAATGTTCTTTTATTACAGAGGTATTTTATTTAATGCTAGTGAAATTAAGAATTGGGACTCTCCATGCCATATTTAATTATGAAAAAATATCAAACGCACACGTGTGAAGCATATACAGACGTATCAACACACACACAAAAAAAAGAGCACTGGTGGTCCATTCCTAATTATCACTAGAGGAATTTCCTACTTACCCAGAATGCTCTGAAATTAGGAAATTCAGATCATTCTGGATACTTAGGAAATTCAGATTTCCGACTCTGCATTCTAACTTTTATGCAACATTTAGCAGCATAAGGAAGCCCTGCAAAACTGGGAATTCAGAAATTATATCTTAATAATATTCTAGAAAAAACAACTTTTGGAAACAAATATAGAAGCTCAGAAGTAATTTCCTCCAGCTTAGCTATAGATAAGGTTTTCAGCACAATTTTTCATAAAATTATTCAGCATATGATTTATCAGCATACCTGATGTGCTTATAATTACAAACTACAAAGCAGTAATACATATACATGTACATAAAATATAATTCTTAAAACACTTTATTTAGCATAACTAATCAGAGAACTCAATCTAAAATTTTTACACACAAATATGATCCACTAACCTTTGGAAATTTACTTTCTTCATCAATTAAAGCCATGATATTCATAGGTTTTACTGCTATAAGATCTAAGGCTTCTTGATTGTCAACAAATTCTATATGTTGCCAATTAATTGCTTCCAAGTTATATTCTTCTTGTTCCAACTTAAAAATGTGTCGCACAAAGAATTGTTGGAGATTTTCATTAGCATAGTTGATACAAAACTGCTCAAAGCTGAGAAAGACAAGCATAAAATATGATTGACAAGATGATAAAATCCAAATAAATTATATAGACAGGAAAGGATTAAAAAAAGTTACAAGAAGTATTATTCCAACGCATGAATTAATACAAAAATGAATTTTCCACAGAGGTTTAACATATGGTACTAGACCAGTGGCTCCCCACATTTTTTGCCCCATGCATCCCTTTAACCATTGCTAAATGATCATTCCCCCACTTCCTTTACAAAATTTGAAAAAATACATATATACATTTAATTTGATTTAGGTCATTTTTAATGTGTTATATAAAGTAAACAAGAAAAAGTAGAAAAAAATGTTGACAATTAACAAAACTTGAATAAAAGTAGTTTTTAGGTTCATAAAATTACATTAAATATTTAACAGGTATATAAAATATGAAGTCTCCCCCTGGTTAAAAACCCCTGTGTTACATGGTCTAATAAATTTCTGATGTTAGTTTGGTGAACCACACATAAGTTTTAGGTATCGAAATGGCACTACACTTTAGAAATTTGGTTTCTCGTTGAAATGCAAAGCATAGCAGAAAGTACAATATGCTTTGTACTCCAGCAAGTGCACTCTTTCTAAAGAGTTGTGTGTAAAGTGCATTACACTTTGTAATAGACAAAGAAGTTTTATGTAAGTGAAATTCATCACCAAATCATTTACGTTTAGAATGAAAGTGCAATGAGTAGAAAATACTTCAAAGTAGTATTGCTTCTTTGACTTGAGAATAAAGGATACAAACAACCAGCACCAGTGGCGTAGCTAGGGTTCCAGTGCCCGTGTGCAACTGAAGAATTTGCACCCCAGTGTGCGAAGATTGAAAAACACTTCATTAAAAAATTTCGTGGCATCAATTTGGCGCCGGCTAGACGCTGCGCCCGGAGCTATGCCACTGACCAGCACAAAGCACACATCGATGTCCAAGTTCATCAGCAACAGAATTGAACAAACAACAGACTGAAAAGTGATTTGCAATATTAAGAAGTACTACATGCCATCAAAGCTGAGCTCGCACTGAATTATGGAACCGTGCAACACATCATTAGGGCCCTTTTTTTTGTGGTGATCAAAGGTTTGGACATGAAGGGCTTCATATCCCTTATCTGATAAACAGAAAGCCAGTCTCATTTCTTCAATCTTATGGCTACAGATGGTCAATGCATTCTTAATCACATTGCAATCATGGATGGAACTTGACTCTAATATTTTGTTTCCACAAACAAAAAGGCGATCCTGAAGTAAAAAACACCTAGTCACAAATGAGGAAAAAATTCAAAACAACACAGCTGGCAAAATTACATCCACCTCATTTGGGATACTTCTGTTAGCTTGCTGGATTTCTTGAAACAAAGAACAAAGAAATGCTGATTTTTACTGTGCCACTTTGATGACATTAAAGGAAGACATCTGATGCAAGCAGCCATGTATACTTCAAAAGGGTCATACTTCACAAAGGTGTCATACTTCTTCAAGATATTAATTTAGAAGTCAAACAACAAAAATCAGTGTTATATCCGATTTTCAAGATGCTGACAGATCCTATTTTCCTTCTGTATGTTAGAACTGTTGCAAGCTTTCAAGTTGGAAGTGAAGAACCATCTTTCATATAGCTATGATTTAGGTCTTAACGATTCTTTCCTATTGACACAAATAAAAAAGTACTAACCAGGAAGAAGGTTATCTCTTAAAGTTCAAACAGCTTCAAAGAACTGGCTATATGACTAGGATCATTCTTTCTATCAAACTGCAATTGACAAAATGGTCATGTTATCAGACAAATGCCTCAGTCAACTTGGAGATTATGCGGAAAAGTGTTTAACTCTTTTGAGATGGCGCATCTTTGTTTAAGACATTCCCTTGGGGTGGATGGAAGTTGAAAGGAATCGCTCCACTGGACAGAGGTTTGTATCGCTAAGCCTAACTGTCTACTTCCATGCATCTCAAATTAACTTCACCTTTTCGTTGCACTGCGTTGGCAATGGCCCTTTGGCTTTGTCTGCAATGCAATCAATGAGTGGAACATTTTTGCTTACGTGTATCATCATGTTATCTCATAACTTCTTTTATATCTGTTCGTTCTCTGATGTTTTATGTATATTTTCATTATATGAATAACAGCACTTTAATACGAACAAAATAGTAGCGGAATTTATTAAGGCTATTTAGAAACGAAAATATATTTTCGATATGGGCGCCATTCGAACATTGGATCGCACAAACATTTTGGAGGCACCAACGAGATTGAGAATTTATCTTAAAGAACAGATAAGTGCATTTTATTTTTGATTTGCATGGGAATTTGTTTCTTGAACTTTTATATATTTTGTATTGGTTTTCATTTTGAACTTGGATACTTCCATTACTTATTATTGATCAAGCTACTGTAATTAGACTGTGTGGTAGGGCAAAAGCGGCCTTTACAAGACTTCAGAATAGTATTACTTCCAATTTATCTAAAAATGAAAGAGTTTTGCATTTGGAGCACTTGAAAAGGATTTATTCAGATTTTGATAAATTTGATGCCCAGTTACCAGAAGAGCAGTCAGAAATTGAAGAATTTGAATCGAAGTATTTGGGTTTGAAACTTCAGTATCAAAATTTATTAGATTCATTCAATGTGGCTAATGTGCCAAATGTTCCAGAAAATTCTAATATTAGTAACTTTGTTACCAAAGTTGAATAATTCCTATTTTTTCGGGTAACTTTAATGATTGGATGAATTTTAAAGATTTATTTGTTGCAACAGTGCATAATACTTCTTTATCGAATATTCAGAAATTTCAGTATTTGATATACAATCGTTAATTAAAACTTTTGTGGATCAAAAATTTATTTCACAAGTAGATACTGTTAATTTACGGCAGTTAGCTGGTACTTCGGATGAAGTTATCAGAGGCTTAAAAGCTTTTGGTGACAAAGCAACCTCTAGGGATCCATGGTTAATATTTATGCTGCTTCAAAACGTAGATTCAGAAACTTGAAAGTTATGGGCACAGAAAACAGTGGAAGATGATTTCCTACATTGGAATCATTTTTTGAATTTTTAAATTTATGGTGTTCTTCTCTTGAAATTATCATAAATAAAGAAGCAGAAACTAAAGCCACATATAAAAATAGTGATGTTAGTTCTAAAACCTTACCGAATTCTAAATTTAGAAATACTAAATGTTCGAAATGTAATGGGATTCACGCTTTATATAAATGTTTAAATTTAAAAACTTGGATATTACTGCCAGAAAAAACTTTGTGAGAAAACAAGGATTATGCTTTTTATGTTTAAATTTGCATCTTATCAAAAACTGTAATTTGTGTAATTCAAAAACACATAACAGTTTGTTCCATGAAGATCTTAAAGCAAACAACGTACAGCTTTTAAAGGCACCAAACGAAAACCCTTCAGAGAGAATTTCAACTGAACCATGTGAGGGTCAAGGTCAGCAGATAGTGACTAATAATACTGTCCAAAACTGCAACTCGGCGGTTTAGCCTACAGTTCTCGCACTCACATTTTCATCTAGCAGTGAAACTATCGAAATTAAATTATCATGGATTCAGGAAGTGAAAGTTTGTTTATTTCTGAACGAGCTGTTGAAAGATTAAGATTGACATGCAGAAATTGTAGATTACTTCTGCGTGGAATTGGCGGAGTGCCACCTACCAAGACTCATAGCTCTATTAGTTTCAAGATTGGGTAAAGGTTAAATAGCAAAATAATTGATGTTAATGCATACATTTTGAATAGGTTAACTTTGCCATTGTCAGAAGAAGTCGTTAATGTAAAGCATATAGAATATATTAAATCTATTCCATTAGCGGATCCAAATTTTGCTCACCCCAAAAAAATTGATTTGATATTAACACCTAATTATTTCTTCTCCATCCTAAAAGGTGGCCAAACATATGAGCCTGTAGCTCAAAAGACAATGTTCGGTTGGGTGATTGCTGGGAAGGTCGGAAATAATAAAGTTCCAAAAACAGCACATTTACAATTCATAAAACTCGAGGATAATATAAATATTGATTACGAACTTAAGCGTTTCTGGGAAATGCAGGATATTGTCGATGTTGGGAAGAATGAATTTCTGACACCCGAGGAACAATTTTGTGAATTACATTTTAAAAACCCTTATTCCTTTTATTCAGATGGGCGATTTATTGATATTATTTATTTATAAATCGCTTTTGAAGTTGGATGATTCAAAACTGACAGCAATTTCCAGGTTGCGTTCTATGGAACGAAAATTCAAAGAAAATCCATAATTTGAAAAACAGTATAAAGATTTTATGTATGAATGTATGAATATGAACAGTTAGGTCATATGATTGTGATTAATAATGATTTATCTAACAGATCGGATGCAGAAAAGTTTTACCTTCCTCATGATGCGGTCATTAAACCTTCTAGCACAACGACAAAATTAAGAGCAATTTTTGATGCATCCTGCAAATCTGAAAACAGTATATCATTGAATTCACTTTTAGGGGTATGTCTGAAACTACAAAGACAGATTTTTGAGATTTTAATCAATTTTCGATCTCATAAAATTGCTTTCGCAGCTGATGTGGAGAAGATCTATCGTCAGGTGATGGTAGCCCCTGAAGATCAGAATTATCAACTTAAATTATGGCGATACAAATCCAGTGATGAAATATGCATGTTCAAGTTGAAAATGGTTACGTATGGCCTTTCCACTGCTTCATTTTTAGCAACCCGATGTCTGAAGCAGATAGCTTTAGATTCTATGGAGGAGTCAGATGTATCACGTATATTGCAAGAGGATATGTATATGGACGAGTTATTGTCGGGTTCAAATACAGTTAATGATGCAGTATCAGTCTGCAAGAAAGTTATCTTCAATTTTACATACAAATGGGTTTTGATCTGAGGAAGTGGAATTTCAATTCTGTAGAATTCTTAACTGAATTTAAAGGAACATTGTTAACTGAATTTCAATTTCAAGATATCTCCTGAATCGAGTTCTAAAGTCTTAGGGCTTTTTTGGAATTCAACTACTGATACTTTCAGCTTTAAAGCTACACTGCGACTCTATGCACCTATAACAAAGAGACGCATAATGGCATAATCTGCTCGCATTTTCGATCCTTTAGGTCTCCTGTTTCCTTGCACTATACTGATTAAAATATTCTATCAAAAACTATGACTAGTTAAAGGCAATTGGGATTCAGTTATTCCCCAGTGCCTCTCAGATGACTGGTTTAAATTTCAAGAAACATTCAGTCAAATCAATAATTGTGAAATTCTGAGATGTGTCATACTTACAACGGACAGTGTTATTCAGCTGCATGGATTTTGTGATGCGTCTTCGCTGGTCTGTGCAGCAGCCATCTACTTTCACCAAAATATGCAATGGTACGGTTAAGGTTAATCGTTTGGTATCAAAGACTAAAGTAGCACCTATAAAGCAAGTATCCATTCCTAGATTAGAACTTTGTGCTGCATATTTGTTGACCAGATTAATGCGTTCTCTTTTGAACACTTTGATGAAGTTTGAAATTTATGCTTGGACAGATTCCAAGGTAGTTCTGTCTTGGCTATCCGCTCATCCATGTAAACGAAAAACTTTTGTTGCAAATAGAGCATCTCAAATCATAGAAGTGATACCTATTAAACACTGGAATCATGTTCCTTCAACAGAAAATCGAGCGGGCATTGCTTCTTGTGGTATTGAACATCAACTCCTACTGAATTGTACTTTGTGGTGGAATGGTCCACCATGGTTGCATCATGAAGAGGAAAAATAGCCTAAATATGAAATAAAATCTGAAGATGATACTGAAGTAAGGGCTGAACAAAGATCTGATCCTATTTTTATTTCTCATATACTTCAATTGAATGATTTACTAGCTAACTTACTCGAGCATTATTCTTCTTGAGATTATTCGTTGCAAGATTATTCGTATTCTGGCTTACTGCCAAAGATTTACTGCTAATTGCAAAAAGCATCTTGTTACTCAGAACATTTCGCGTAGCGGTATTACCTCCAATTGCCTTATGCTGCTAACATTTCAAGAGATTCGAGTAGCAGAAAAGTTCATTATTTGTTGGATTTAGAATAATTATTTTTAAGATGATTTGCAATGTATCAAGAAAAAGAAACCTTTACCCAATAAGAGCCAACTTACAGATGAGAAGACATCTTCGGAATTCACCTTTAGCATTTAACATCAAACATCCTGTAATACTTCCTTCTCAACATAAATTCAGTGAATTACTGGTGAAAGAACATCTTATTTACCTACATGCTGGTCCTTCCTTATTGTCCCACCTCATTAGGCAATCTTACTGGATAACTGGAGGGAAAAGACTGATCCGTAGTTGTGTTAACCACTGATTAATATGTCATAGACATAAAACTGCCTCAACTCTGCAATTGATGGGTGACTTACCTGACCATTGTGTGACTTTGGAATGACCTTTTTTTGCATCTGGTGGGGACTATGCTGGTTCTATTACCCTTAAATTCAATAAGGGCTGTGGTTCTAAAACAACAAAGGGTTATATAGCTTTGTTTGTTTTCTTGGCGACTAAAGCTGTGCATATAGACGCAGTCAGTGATCTGACGACAGACTCATTTATTGCTGCGCTTAGATGCTTCATTTCACATTGTAGTGCACCACGGCACACTTACAATGACAATGGTACCAATTTTGTGGGAGCATGCTGAAAACTACAGGAATTAAATCAGATTTGGTCTTCTTTGTATGCAACAGAATCAGTGTCACGAGAACTAATTCATTCATCCATTGACTGGCATTTTATACCGCCTACTTCATCACACTTTGGAGGAATATGGGAAGCTGGCATTCACTCAGCGAAATTTCACCTGAGAAGAGTATTTAAAGAGACTCTTTTAACCTACGAAGAGTTGTTCATGCTACTGACCGAGAGCGAGACTATTTTAAACTTGCATCCACTTACTTACGTGAACGATTCTGATATTGACAGTATTGATGTTTTAACCCTATCTCATTTTATTACAGGTGATACTTCCTTTTCAGAGACTCATCAACCTGTTCAAATAAGGAGTTCTAGGTGGGAACTTGTTCAGAATCTACAACGTGTATTTTGGAATCGCTAGAAAAAGGACTACTTGACTTCTCTTCAGCAGCAATCCAAGTGGCAGCACGCCAAACCCAACCTGAAGGTCAACACTGTGGTTCTTGTCATCAAAGATGGATCTGCACCTTTAGCATGGCCCTACTGGCAAGGATGGATTAGTTCATGGAGTTACAGTCAAAACTAAAACTGGTGTCTTCAAAAAACCAATTAATAAACTCTCACCTTCACCTTTGTATCAGGACTGAACCTGATAGGGTGGGAGTATGTCTACTTCCATGCCTCTTAAATTAACTTCACCTTTTTGTTGCCCTGCGTTGGCAACGGCCTTTTGACTTTGTCTGCAATGCAACCGGTTGCTGGAACATTTTTGCTTATGTGTATCATCATGTTATCTTATAATTTCTTTTATATCTGTTCGTTTTCTGATGTTTTATGTATGATTTTTGTTAAATGAATAACAGCACTTTAATATGAACAAAATAGTAGTGGAATTTATTAAGTTTATTTAGAAACGAAAATATATTTTTGATATCCACACCACTTGAACATCGGATCGCGCAAACACAAACTTTACACACACACACACAAAGTTTAAGTCCTAACGTCACAATTTTCGGTATTGTTTTAGACTATTGCTTAAGCTATCATATATGTTAAAATTAGCATTCATTAATCTTTTTCCTTTACATGAACATATAAAAGAAAAATTAATTACTTTGAGAAATAACTTCCAGAGGCACTATTCAAATTATTCCGAAGTTTTAATTGAAAAACTAAATTAATAAACTTTATAAAATTAATAAAAGAAATACAAGGTAGACTATTTACAAGAAATAACAGAATCTTTCACAGAAAGTGGAAGGCAGGCACTCAATGAGCTCACTCTCTTACAATATGTCCATATCAAAATAACTGAAATATTGCTCTCTAACTCTTTAGCTCTCATTCATGTCACTAATTGGGTCATTTACCATATTAGTATATCCTTTCTCTGATAATGCTTGGTCGCCATCATAAACTGAAGGTCAGTGCTTTCCAAAATAAAAAAGGAAGTATGTGAAATGTAAGTGATAAAAGCAATGCAAAGCATAACAGAAGCCCCACAGCAACTGTAAGAAGACCTACATAGTAGCAAAAAAAAAAAATAAATAAAAAAAGCACTCAAAGGGATATCAGAAACATGAATAGTTATGTCACATGGCAAGCTAAAGCGATGAGCCATGTTTGGTTTATATTAGCTTCTTCTCTTCCCCCGCAACAGCCGACAACAAGGTTCGGCAGAAAGGGATCAAACTGAAGGTCAGGTCTATTTTCAGTTCAAAAGTAATGGACACAAGATGCCATCTAGTAGTCTTATATATATATATATATATATAAAGGGTTTAGCTTAATATGCATAAACGATAAGCTCAATCTTCAGTGATGCGTGGGTGTGACAAATGTTCATAGGGAATGTGCATATGGGACACCTGTCCGCAAAGAGTTAACCTTTTTCCGTCATTCATTTACATATTAAATTGTTAAGGGTTCTTAATCTATAGGTCAAACTCACAATGAGGTACATAAGACTATGGTGCAAAAAAAAATAATTAAAATTGTACAAAGTATAATTAGAAAGCAAAATTACATAAACAACTTTAGCATCAAATAATGCATTAAGCTCTCATAAAAGAAAATTTTCATAAAACATAACTGCACACACGAATAGAAACTACCATTAACATTCATTAAAGTTTATGGATTGATATGCAATATTAATATTCATGGCAAAGATATAAGTAGATATTTTAATTTACTTTCCTTTTAACAAACTTATAAATTTCAAAATTAAACCTTTTGCACTGAAAGGAAATACGCAAGAACATCATAAAATACCACTAAACATACATTTAGAATCTAATACAAGTTAATAAAGAGTTTAAATGTTATTCTTTATATCTCTTCTAAAATTAATTTAACCTGAAAAATAATTTTACATTATATACATTAAGACACATTAATATATTAAGTATTAGCCAGGTAAGGCACATAAAATTTTTCAGGTATATATTTTCTCAGCATTATGTATTTAGCGTAAATTATTTTTAAAAGTGCAAATTTTACAACTTTAGCATTAAATGCTATCATACAATATCCAACAGTAACCTAACATCAACAAAATCTAGGATACAGTAAATAATAGTTTTAATTCACATGAGAACTACATACCTGTTCACAGAGAAATTCTCAAAACCAAAAATATCAAGAACACCTATTGAAGTTCTATAGTAGCTTGCAGAATGTTTTGGCTTGTAAATGGCAGAATTTATCTTATTCACAATCCATACAAACATTCTACCATAGATGCCCTTCACAAATGCATCACGAACATCTACAGACTGTGAAGTACTCATATTGGATACAACAGCATCTCCATGAGCAAAAATAGTTCGAGTTGTTAAAGCATCTATAAGATGCAAGTTATTCACCTTAAATTAGAAAAAAAAAATATTATTACAGAATTAAAAATAAACACTGCATAAATGGAGGGGGGAAATGAAAAATCACATTTATAAAAGCCTAACGAACTTAAATAGTTCATATGAATTTAAATTCAGTATTTGCCTAAACAGGTTTTTTTTTTTGAGGGCAGTTCTTTGCTTCGCTGAAAATTCTTACTGCATAAAGAAATTCATTTAAAATAGATCTTCAGTTTTTTTCCTTTTTTTAGATATTTTAATACATAATAAAAGCAAGCTATTGTTTTCAGAAATACAACAACAAATGAAAAAATAACATTGAAAACAAGCTGCATGCAATCAGGAGTACTGAATCTCCAATCTGGCAACACTACATGGTTCCACTTTATGTATGCTGCCAGATATAGTGTCATGTTTTGCAAATAATGAGAGGTCTTTATTTACAATAGCATTATGGAGTACATAGCAACTATTAAATTATTTAAATTCGAAAATGCATCCAAAATGGATCAATGGGAATACACATTTTCTCTGCACATAGATCTTTAGGTGATCTGCAGAACTGAAAAATGGTAAGCAGACTCCAGAAGATGAAAAAGATTTCAACAGACATCTTATCTCCAGTGAACTTATTGCCACAACAACAGAATGCAAAAAATTAAAACAACTGTACAGCTTTAAAGCAACTGCAAATGATTTTGGACTTAACAAAACACAATTAGTAAAATCTTTGTGGAGGATTACAGCAAGAAAAATCCAATTTTTCCATTTTGTGTTCTCAGATGATAAAAAACAGTTTTGAGTATTATGCATTAAAACTGATGAAAGTGATACTCGCTGAGGATAAAACTTTGTGGTTTTGCTACACTACTTCAAGTACACATCAATTCTAAATGAAGACCTACCATCAAAAGACAAGAACTCTTGCCATTAATAATAAACAAAAAATATAAAGGTTGCAAATTTCACAACAAATTTATTCCTCAAGGACACAGTACCACACAAAATGTTCATTTGAATATTTCGAAATGCTTATTGAAGTGCTGAAGATGATTCACCATGTACCACCTTAAGCAAAAGGTACCTGGTTCCTTCTACCCAAAAATACATTCATTCATTGTGCAGTAACTGTATTTCTTCTGTGTCACAGAAGACACGTTTCTCACGATGATTTCTATGTTTCGGATGTCTTCACCATCCAGTGCAATCCAATATAAATTAGTGCCATATAAAGCCTTTTTGCACTAGAAAAGAACTATTCAACATATAGAGCGTTTTTTCATCCACTGGTCTGCTTCCATATGAGGTTTGCAACAAAACTGCAGTTTTGTACTTGCGTGTTATTTTTACAAGCTATTTATCATGGCTTCAAAGAGGAAAAGATATTAACATTTAAACAAAAAGCTGATTTAATTCATGTAAGAGGAACTGAAAAGCTTAGTTTGAGAAATATTGGGCAGAAATTTTGAAATCAAATAAGTCATGTGTTAAAGGACACAGAAGAAATAAAATTAGTGAATTACTAATTAAAATGAACATTCTACAACTGTAAAACTTAGATAAATGAAAAATGTGAAATTGATACATTCATCTTAAACTGGTTTTGTTCCGTAACAGCAAGCAATATTCCTGTAAGTGGAGTATCATTCCAAGATAAGGCAAAAATTGCAGAAAGTCTAAAGCATTAAACAGTTAGTCAGACAAATTTAAACAAACGCATAACATTACTTTTAAGTCTATTTGTGGTGGAAAAAAATCAGTAGATGTGCAACATGTAACAGACTGGATAAAAAAGTTAAAAACATCTACAATGCAGATGAAACTGGATTATTTTATGGAATTTTGCCGAATAAAACTATGCTTCAAGGGCGAAAAGTGCTCTAGTAGTAAAAGCTCCAAGGAATATTCTGACTGTGTTAATTTGTGATAACATGGAAGGAGAGTTTGAGTAACCACTCATAATTGGAAAAACCAAAAAATCAAGGGGCTTCAAACACATCAATTCAAAATCTTCATTGGCCCATTCACAATCCAGTAAAAAATCATGGATGACACAAAGCATAATGTTAGAATGATTGATTGCTCTGATAACAAACTGTCTAAAAAAATAAAAAGCTTCTGCTATTCCTTAACAATTCGACAGCCCACCCCACCAAACGTAAAACTGAAATCAGTGAAATAAGTGTTTTCCCAAACTAATGAATCAAAAGAGTGTTTTAATAAATGTACGCCAAATACAAGGTTGTTTCAGCGATTTTGACTGTCACATTGGCATGTTTCTCTTCTATTCTAGTTTAACTTTGTTAAGCTGTTTGCAGAAACAGCAATCAGCTTGCAAAATGTGTCAATGTATTGTATGCCATTCAGTGGATAACAAAAACTGTTAAATCCTAATAACTATGTTGTGTTCAATACCATATTAAAAGAAGCATGTTTTGAAAATCCAATTTTGAGTGCCCCTAGTGAAAATACTACTGCTGAAAATGAATTGTTTGAACTTGTCAAAATCAGTGGCAGTGCTCAAATGCAAGAGTATTTAGGAATCAATGAACACTTGTATACTGAACACACCAATGATGACATAAAATCTTTTATTTCAACTGTAGTTGATGATGCGAACCTTAATAAAAGTAGTTTGGAAAGCAATGAAGACTAAGAAAAGCTATACGAAAAGAGTGATATGAAAACTATACAGATGCCTTAAAATACACCTCAAAATTGAAACAATTCTTGATTACTAATGGTGACATGAAGAACTTAAGATCATTGTGACTTTAATATCTACATGGAAAATACTTCCAATTCACACTTTCAAACAAACCCATGTACTGGATTACTTTCGATAATTTTATGTAAGCACAGAACTTGATTGTTCATTTCACATATTTTTGCAATAACTACTTTTTTTAATTAAGAATATTCATTTTTCATTAATTCCAAATAAATACCTGTGACTATATTACTTATTTATACATAGTTTATTTAGAGCTTGATACAACCTGAATTTTTAATTAAATTACATATTTTTAGTATGTACCCTCTGAAGAACAGACAGCTATTTAAGGGGCAAAATATCTGGTCTGGTAAGTGTCCCTTGTTGTGAGGTACTACCATCAATTAGAATATTATAATTTGTATTAAACTCAAGATGAAATAACTGGTAAGTGATGAACAATATGAATTACCTCCAGTAAACGAGCAGCACTATTTACACTTCCAGCATTAGTTATTTCCGTTGCATCCAGATTATCAATGATAGTGCCTAAAAGATAATACCCTCATTATACAATATTAAAACATATAAATAAACAAACTTTGACTAAAACATGTTTTGCATATTTAGAGTTATTTAGAAAACCCTGTGTATTTATTATTAAAAGAAAATACTCATTTAGTAAGCCATAACACTTGGGCATTCAGTAATTTGCATACAGTTTTCATTAGGAAGGGCTACAAAAATAGAAAAAGAAACAAAAAATTATCAGCCTAAAAACAGAACTTGCACATTAAATATTGGATACCTGATTTAACATGATGGTGCTATAAAGCCATAACTTTGATTTTACCAATTAGAATTGCATGGAAATGTCAAAAATCGGAATAAAACTAATTATTATTATACATTTTTTACTAATAGTTTAAAATGGTTAAAATGAAAAATCAAATTTCTCAGGAAATTCAAATTCTTTCTACAAATAAAGAGCTAGTTAAACTAAATAATCAAAACACAAAATTTGTCAACCCTCTAATCATTTAGCAGTTTGCATCTAAAACTTCCAATTCTCTAAAAGCTAAGAAGAAAGATAAATTTTCGTGACTATAATGCCAAATATTCTCTACCACTTTGTGTCTATACTACGCTGTTTGTAATATGCAGTCTTGATGGTTGAGGCACAGGTCAAGGTATATACAGGGTAATTCGTCTAAGTGTGTAGAAACTTCAAGTAAGGATAGGTTACTCAAAGACAATTCGAAAAAACGTATGAATGTAGCGGTGAAAATGCATTTGCAGCATGCCAGAGCATGTTGTGGTGGAACAGGTAAAAACTTTACATGCAAACTTTGATGATGAACCACAGAGGAAATAGGACTGAAGGTTTCAGTAATTCTGAGTTAGCAGATATGCATCTAGCACACGCAGCAGCTGACTGCAAGCTATAGTGCACCTGTACAGTGAGGAGTATCCAAATAGATGGATTCCAAATCACCAAATGTTTGCATGGCTGCATCAAAGATAGTACGATACTGGATCTTTCAGGACACGTCAAAGGAATCAGGAATGAATGACAGACATCTAGAGTAGGAGATGTGTGCTCTGTTACGCAGAAAGAAATTTATGTGTCAGCTCACTAGTGACCACAAACCTTGCGGCTTCCCAAACCATCGTCTTCCCACTCAAACCACTTGCATTCACATCAGAAGTAGCATGTACAGCAACTGCTTGCTGATTATGCATTATGACTTACATTTGCTGAATGGAACAAGCAGAACTGGATGACCCATTTTCTTGCTGCTATCCTGTTTACGAAAGAGACACACTTCAGCAGAGAAGGCAGCTATAACACACATGTATATGCTGTAGACAGTTCAAGGAATATTCAAGCACGAGCAGTACAACACTGTTTTCTGTTAATGTGTGGGTGGACGTTGCTGGTGAGAACCAACTAATATGCCTATATCTCATGCTATTTGTCTGGGCAGATGGTCTTATAATATTTTCCAGAAGGAAATCTTGCCTGGATTGTAAGATGACCAAAGCATCCAGCAGCCAATATGTGCCTCTACAAGGTTCTGAATTTAGCATGATGGTGTCCCAGCCCATTTTATTTCTTCTGTTTGGCAGCACTTGAATTCAACATTTGGTGAAAGGTGGATTGGGTATCATGGTCCTATTCTTTGGTCTGTATGTTTTCAGACCTATCCTGCTGAGATTTCTATCTCTGGGGTTACCTGAAAAACATGATGTACAAAACACCAGTGGCCAGTGAGAAGGATCTTGTCTCATGCATTAGCGTAGCTAATACGATCATCCATGACACTCCCAGAATATTAAAAAAAGGTTTGTGATTCTATGCTACGCAGGTGTCACATTTGTATCCTCGCTGGCAGCTGCAACTTCTGAATACTGCAACTGTAACTAACTGCTGATTAAAATATTTATTATTCATCATGCTTTTATTCCTTCTGCTTTTTTCTCAGCCCAATAACACATAATGATTGTGTTTCCACCCTTACATTACTATACAATTCTGAATGATTCAGGGAGCAGTAGCTTACTCAGCTACTGCTCCCTGAATTTTGCATATGCTTAAGCAAATCACCCTGTATATACACTTGTTTATAATTTTAATACTCTATTGAAATGATTTAAAATTTTCACTATTTATTTTACATCTCTTTTTTTCTTTTATAATATTTTCACGAAATTACAGCAGATGCAGTATGTGACTTGGTTACCAGTTGTTAGAAAACTCATTATTTTCAATTTTTCTTATTTCTTATTATTTGTTAAAGAAACGCCTCCACTCATATGTCAAAGGCTTGTTCTCCTGAAAGTACAATGAATTTATGGCATGGGGTAAATTTTTCGTTCCATCACTAGTGTCTTCTCGCAGAAAAGACCACTTGCAGACTTCTCAGAAAAATGTAACCAAAGAAGGGAAGATGAAAATTGTCATTTGTTGCTTTTTTATCAGCTAACATTCGGATTCGGGGAAAATTTGTTCCCCTGTCACATTCTGCTTGACAATTAGAATTACACTAACAGGAGATCATTGTCAGATGGAATGCTGGACTCTTCTCAAATGCTGGACTACTCTTCTTGTTTTCATATTTACACATCATCGGTTGAAATTTTCTATTCTGTTGTTCATAGCATTCTGTCTAGGCTCGTTAGTGACACTTTAACGCTTTTCAATGGTGTGCTGGAAAAAGGAATAGGCTTTATTTCTATCATCCCTTGAAGTAGTACATTATATTCAGGGCTTAAATTTAACCGGACACCGGTTGAGCTATTTTTCAGTTTTTGTGCGAAATATAAGTTCATCCACAATGCCGAATAAGTAAAGGTCCATTACTTTTATTTTATTTTATTATTTAACTGTTTACCATTTACTTAATAACTTATCAAATTTTTGTTTATATCTCTACATTTTATTAAATTTTAATTTTAATCAATAAATTATTTTAGTAAGTAACTGTTTAATTATTATTTTATTTATTCTTGTTCCTATTTCCTGACGGTCTTCCATAGCGTTCCGGCACTTCTAATTTTAGAAATAAAGCCTTGGTTTAAATATACAATAAAAACCTAACTATCTGGCACTCAACTTGATAGAATATTCCGTAATTTTTGAAAAATCCCTACCCTCCCAACAAAAAATTTAAAACACAAGACACCTTGTAAAGCTATTATACAACACATATATAAACACTGGAACTAAAGAGTTTGGTTTAGTGCCAATAATGGATAAGCATGATATCGCTAAACAAACACAAGACTTTTGGCCTTATTTTAACTTTGTTAATCTCATGTTAGAAAAGAGAAAGCAAAAAAAAAAATGTGTTGGCATGGATGCACACACAGCTGATTAATATTTAACGATGTTTTTACCCCAAACATTGTTTACAGTGAAGATTTTGATTAATTTCATGCGAGCTGTTTTTTTTGGGGGGGTGGCTAACTTTTTCCTTATTGCTGCATAAAGTTTGAGTTATGCTGCAAAATAAAACAATAAAATAATTGATACACCTTCATTTAATCTTTATTTATTATTATCCATTACCTAATTTTGTTTAATCATATTGCCAAATCTCAAAATGTACACAGTCCAGTCACATTAATGTGACCACCACGTACTTTCCATGTCAGAGTTAAATAACCAATCACAGAAGGCAGGTGGCAGCACAGTGCAGTTGAGCGTATATAAAGGGTGTGTGAAGGCTTCGGAAAACATTTCAATCGTTGGTGTAATGCAGAAACGAAGCGATTTATCCGACTTCCAAAAGGGCATGATCATTGGCTTTCGGGCCAAGGGTGGAAGCATTTCCGAAACGGCTGAGTTTGTGAACTGTTCGCGTGCCGCCGTGGTAAAAGTGTACCGTGCATGGCAAAATGGGACTGCCCAAAATCAGCGACGTGGCAAATGTGGTGCACCACGGGCCATAGATGACAGAGGCGAACGACGGTTGCGGAGATGCGTTCGGGCAGATAGACGGGCTACCGTTGAGCAACTGACCACCAAAATGAACCAAGGGGCTACCAAAAGTGTCTCCCAAAGTACTATTCAGCGAACATTGCTGCGTCTGGGCCTCCGAAGCAGACGCCTGGTTCGTGCACCTATGCTGACTGCTGTTCATCGACGGCGAAGGCTAGAATTTGCACGCCAGTACAGCAGCTGGACGTCCACTGAGTGGCGACAGGTTGCGTTTTCGGATGAATCGCGTTTTATGCTCCATCGGACAGATGGACGTTGGCGTATAAGGCGTGAAACCTCTGAAAGGAACCACCCTGCAACCATTGCCGGAACGGTCCAAGCTGGAGGCGGGAGCATTATGGTCTGGGGAATGTTTTCCTGGCATTCTCTAGGTTCACTGATCATTGTGGAAGGCACAATGGATCAATACAAGTACGCATCTGTCCTTGCGGACCATGTTCACCCCTACATGCGCATTGTTTTTCCTCAGGATGATGGCATCTTCCAGCAGGACAATGCGAGGTGCCATACAGCTGCCAGTGTACGTGCGTGGTTCGAAGAGCACCAGGATGAGTTTACCGTCCTCCCCTGGCCAGCAAACTCACCTGACTTAAACCCAATCGAGCATCTGTGGGACCATCTCGATCGAGTTGTTCGCGCCATGGATCCTCAACCGCGTAATCTAGCGCAGCTGGCCACGGCATTAGAGTCGGCATGGCTCAACATCCCAGAGAACACCTTCAGGGACTTATGTGACTCTCTTCCTGCACGTCTCGCAGCAGTCCGCTCTGCGAAAGGTGGTTATTCTGGCTTTTGACAGATGGTCACATTAATGTGACTGGACTGTGTATATACCACTTTAAAAGTTGGATTCTCTTCTTTTGAATTATTTCATTCTCATTCCCATGAAATTCACACTGTAGTGAGTCTCGGCTATTCGCTCATTCAATTGGTTATAGAATCAGGCATTTACTTGTTCTTGATAAACTGGTTTACAGTATAAAGTCCGAGATCCGAACTCGTTGGGACTTTGGCGATTCCAGACTTTTCTGGATACTAAATCGTCAGTTTAAAACTTAAAGATGGCATGTAGAAATTATAAAATGAAAAATATGAAATCGTGATTTATGAAATGAAGCATTTATGATCTAAACGGTAACAAAATTTACAAAAAAAAAACTTAAGATTTATTCGTTTTATTAAGCATTTCTTTCAATGTATGTTAATTACATTGCTTTTTTATGCTAATATTTTCTCATTCATTCTGTAGAGAGACATAATTTCTTATTCAGTTACAAAGTTCCATTGTTCAAGTCCTGTAGCTGCTGTGTCGAGAAATTCCGACTAACTTCTCAATCAAAATTTTTTCGTTTTCAGTAACTTCTCTATCACGTTTTTCACTATCGGTAGCAGTATTTTCTGGATCTAGAACCATACTACAGATTTCGCCGTCCATTAATTTATTTATAACTGGGGCATTGTCATCGCAATGAAAAATTTCTGTTATATCATCTTCATTTATTACCGCTTGTCCAAATTTCTTTACAAAATCCATTACCTGGAAAATTTCACCTTTGATTTGCAATATCCGAAAACCTTCAAATTCGCAGTTATCATCTTCACTAACCTCACCATGAATTAAGCTAGCTGGTCATAAATTATGCCAAACAGTTTTTAAAATATCTGGAGATACATCCTCCCACGATCTTGCGATGTTCCACAAAGCAGATTTTATGTTACAATATTTCAGAATTTCTTGCCATTGTTCAAGAAATTTAACATGGATTTTAAAAATTTTACTTTATAGTATTTGCTGATTCTTGCTATTGACTGAATTTTAGTTTATAGTATTTGTTATTTGTTGAAATATTACTATAGTATCAGCTATAGGCTGAATGATGGACATACAATTTGGAGGAAAGAAAAATATGGATACATTACCTTTACTAAAATTTTAAGGACAATTTTTGCATCATCAGGTAAACCAACCACTCGTAGGCCTCGATAAACCAACCGAATTCTGCCAAGCCTTGGGTATGAAATGATTTTCAAACCAAAAATTCATTAACACTAGTGTTATTCATGTTCTTTTATTTGCACAATATATAACGGGAAGCTCTTTACACCTTTAAATGCTTGAGGTTGTATATTTTTTCCAATTGCGAGAAGTTTACACTCGTATGTCTCTGCAGCATTTGCGCATGCTAAAATTGTTAATCTCGCTTCGGAATCTTTGATACGAAGTTGGAGCCTTTCCTATGGAGGTTGCCAAGTTATTTTGCGGTACATATTTCTAGAAAAGACCATTTTCATCAGCATTATAAAATTGTTCTGGAGATAACTTTTAACTATTCATGAGTTCAATGATTTACCTGCAAATTGTTCGGCAGCTTCAGTATCAGCTGAAGCTTTTTCATCTGAAATTTTTATTTGCTTTATACCACGGCGATTTTAAAATTTGGTTAACCAACCTGTCGAATATGTGCACTCTGTTTTTAAGTTCATTTCATCATGAAATACTTTGGTTTAACCACTAGCACTGGACCCGTCAATGGCGCACCCTCGCTGCAACATGCTCCGACGTATTCAATCATCACTTTGTCACGATTGCCACTTTAATCATAATGAACAATTTTTCAGTTATTCATTTTGAGTGGGATGTAGGAATCCACAAAAAATTCAATATATATATATAATAAAAGTTCCTTTTTCTATTTTCTTATGTCATATTTAGTTGACTTTCCAATGGCATATTTCTCACATAATTTTGAAACGGATACCTTTATCCATTTTTTCCAGAAATTCCACTTTTTGTTTCATGGACATCGAAATAGGCTTTCGCTTTGTAGGTCTTGTTGTAGCTCCAGAATTAGAAACTCTTTCTGACATAATTGAAAGATTGAACTTTAATTTTCTATAAAATTGCTGTAATAAAAACAATCTGCAAAACATTTTTAAGCTGGATCAAACCAGAAAGTTAAGGAATAGCGCGATTTGCTATATTGACTGAAATTCCTCAGAATCAGTAAAGTATCTTTTTAGCCTAGCTTAATATCATCCGCTATACATTATCGGCTATGTAGCATGAGATTGGCGAGGAAATACAAGTTGTTTTGCTAAATTTTGTCTCGCTTCTATCACACACTGAGACAATTAAGCCTGATTGTATTAGTTTAGTTACTTGTTATACTTAATGTCTATTTCTTGCACTTGCTTAACTTGCACTTGCTTGCACTGAGCCCTGAATGAATAAATTCCCACATATACTTAAGACTTATCGAGGGCTGATGCTAGATTTTTTACCACCAGATGCAGTCTCTCTCTGCGGGTCCTAAATTCTGCTACCAAGTGCCTCTCTTTAAGTTCTAAATTTTTGGCGCCCCTAAATTTTGGATCCCAGTGTTTTCCCTAAATTCCAAAAATATTTTCATCCGTCAAATTTGTTGCTCGGTGCTTCTTTGTCTTCCTTAAATTCTGCCGACCTGTGTAGCCATATGAGATCTGGTGCTGGTTTTGGGTTTATGTTAAAAACGAATCAGTTATTCTTAATTCAGATAGCACTACATGTAATCTTATCGTTTGGCCTATGAGTATCAATCATTAACAAAATCTAATTTTAGCATACCGAAAGATATCTCATGAAAACTGTCAGTTTTTATGTCTGAAATGTGCTTTTATCTCTAAACTGTTTTACAATTTTAAATATAGGCTTTTGCTACTCAACTTGATACACTTAAAATGGCTATTTTTACAATTTTAGATCAGAAATTTCGCCCATTCATTAGGCTTCTTTATAACGAATTGCATTTTTTACAAGCTCAACTATCTGGAATTTTTACGCATCCCACATTCCTGAGATTTTACCGTACTAGCAAAAATGTGTTGAACATGACATTTGGAGAATTTAAAAGGAGAAAAAGTAATCACTGAAGTATTGCATGTAATAAATACCAGTTAAAAATCCAACAAATTTAATACCTATATTAAAAGCAGATGAAAGCCTTAATGTTACAATTTCAAATATCAAACTGCACTGATTGAGAGGTGCCTAACCCCTGTTTGGTTCATTAACTGCAGATAAGTATCCAAAGACTATCAACTTAAAAGGCTAACATGGTTTGTACACATTTCTGCACATGAAAATTAAATACTTTTAAAGACCAATAATGGAAAAAAAATTAAGGACCTATCAGCAAATGGGAACTGAATAAATTCAATCAAAGATACTTTCTATGTCTGAACTTTACTTTTGTAATATCATTCTTAGATCCATAAGTAGGATGCATTTTTAAACATGATTTAATAAACATAATTATAAGAACAAATCTGAGAATAAAATCAACTTTCATAAAATTTATCAGTAGCATTAAATATTTTACACTTATAATAGGACAAATCTGAAAAAAGATTAGTGACATTTTACTTAGGTTTTACTGACAGCAGCTTTATGTTGATTTTGTTTGTTTCATTTTGTCACATACTTCCTGAGTCTAGAGGAGTACATAGCAGGTAGATTTTCCGCCAGATGGCATAGGTTAAAATGAGAAATAAACTCAAAATCAGCATGACTCATAACAGAAGACTGGCTGTTGCCACCATTGCCACTTGCCTAGAGAGAGACTTGTTGATTAGAACAAACCTGAAAGCCTGATGTAGGCACGGTTGGGAAGTTTTGAAAGTTAGTTGTGTTCTGTCTATTTGACGCAGTTAATGTCATAGCTTTTTGCCTAGGACCTGTAGCCCATTTAATATACTTAAAGGTTCCAATAAGCCACTAAAGCACCAGAGGTGATATGTTGTTTTAAGGCAAAGAATAAGTTTTACTATAATTTTTATAGTTTTGTGCTGTATCTTGAGACTACACTAAGGATTAATGAAAGGCAATAACTTGCTTTAATATACAGACCTAACTTGTAAGGGTGTGCAGAGTTACAAGTAATTAAACTAGGTAGTTAGATAACCTTAGTCATTATAGATTTAAATAGCTACCCTTAGTCATTATTGATTTACTATTCAATTGTTTTTATTTTTTTAAATCTTTGTTGAAAAAGCACTATTATCATCATAATCTAATAAGATGTCAGTTTAAAACACATGTAATTCACAACATTGATTCTTAAAAATATTAGGATACTTACACATTTAAAGCTACAAAACATTTATATTTTGCAACAACAAAATATTCCTGCATCTTTTTAATTCAAAGCCTTCCCAGACTCACTAACTTGTGTGCCCTTTATATCCTAGCTTGTCAATAGCTTGACGATGTACCTATGAGGGTTTACTTGATCTGGTATAAGTTAAATAATCTAAAACTCCTAATAGACGTGAAGCAAATTATCGTTATGTCTCAAAGTAACTACAATGTCAGATAAAGGTTTAAATAAACCACTTACTTAAAAACAACTTATAGCATAAAGGCACATTCTTATGCTAGCAAAATCAACTACAGCTCATGGTGATGTAATTAAACAGGAACAGTAAAATTCAAACTAAAAATGTGGACTAGTAGTCAAAGACTACATAATTTAATCTTTCCCAGTAAATCTATCGTCGTAAAAAATTCTAATATAGGCAACAGTAACGCAAAGACAAATAATTACAAATCATCAGAGCTGGCAGGATCTAATGCAGCGTGCAAGAGGCCAGAAACACTGTCTTACAATCCAAAAACCTGAGTGTTAAGGCAGAAGTGAAATGACATCAAGATCTAATGAGAGTATAATTTAACTAGAGTGATCTGGCAACCACAAGTAGTAGAAAAAGGGCAATGTGGAAAGCTAGCGGCCATTGATGGAGTGTGTGCTGGTAACTCGGGTTGGTGAAGTGTACGTAAGTGGATGGCAAGAGTGTCCATTCGAATAAGATATACGTAAGTTCTCCTGTGTATATGTAATGTTTGTTAACAGAAGTAAAATAAAAGAGGATACAGTCTATTTCAAATTTTGTGAGTGAATTCCGTGATTATTTGTGTAATTAAGTTTTATTATGTCTCAAACATTTATGGTCCGAGGACCCGGCAGGAAGATGATTGCCTGTGGATTAGCACTGACTAAAAAGCTAAAATGTAATGTGTTATTTTCTTTCATCAAGATATTTAGAAACAAGTAGTGCGTTTGGAATAGCCAACTGCAATTTATCTGAATTACCTCAAACAGAGGCAAGAGTGTTCATATACGTTCTGTATTATTAACTAACTTTAAATTATGGATGCATTCTTAATTAAGAAAAGAATTTTAAAATCAAGTATAATGAAAGCTACTTCAGATTTAGAAAAATGTACTTGCGATGAATTTGAGCTACAGCGTTTTGAAAATAAATGTGCAGAATTTAATAATGAATGTTCAGATATTTTTAACAAATTATTTGAAGTAGTTGAAAAAGATTTTGATTAATATGTGACTGAATAGCAAACTGTTCAAGAGAACATTGATAATTTATGGGTTCAAGTTAAGCGGCAAATGTCAAAACTCAGTGTTCAAGACTCACGTAATTTAAAAATTGTGAAAATACTACTGCACAAGGTATAAAAATTACCTAAATTAAACTTGCCATCTTTTAATGGAAATATTCAAGATTGGTTAAATTTTCGGGATCTTTTCATTTCAAGTGTTCATAATAATAATGCATTATCGGATTCACAAAAGCTGTCGTATTTGAAGTTATCGCTTCATGGCGAAGCATCTAGAATTATTCAGTCAATCATGATTTGTGATAGTAACTATAACATTGCTTGGGATTGTTTAAAAGAAAGATACTCCAATAAACATGATCAGGTCTTTGCTCAAATAAAGCATTTTATGTCTATTTCTACATGCAAAATGAAAGTCTGTCTTCTATTTTAAAATTAGTAGATACAGTGAATGAAAGTGTAAGGTCTCTAGAAATTTTAGACCAAAAAATAGAGGAATTTTCAGAAACTTTTCTCGCATATATTTTGCTACAAAAATTAGATGTTTCCAATCATCTTTGGTGGGAGAGAGATTCAAAAACAAATGAGCTACCTAAATTACATGAGCTTACAACATTTCTAAAAAATCATGCTAGAACTTTGCAGTCGTCAAAGTCATCTAATGCATTTAATGCAAAAAAGGTCAACCTATCTGAAAGGTAACTGCTTTAGTGTCAAATATTAAAAGTCAAGATTTTAAATGTATATGTTGTAACAGAAAACAATCTTCACAAGTTATATAAATGTAATTCTTTCTTGAAATCGACTGTAAGCGAATCTCTTGAATTTGTTAAAACATAAATTATGTTTTAATTGCTTGGCTTTTAATCCAACTCATTCTGGTAAAAACTGTCATTCAGAATTTAGCTGTTTAAAATGCATGAAAAAACATCATACTTTGCAGAATTTTCCTAATCAAGATATTTCGAAATCATCTGCTACCATAGCGAGTTGTGTGGGGAGGGAGGAAACACCTGGAAATAATCCCGACCCCTCTTCAGTTGACAATTCGAAACTAAACGCTGACACCAGATGTTTTGAAATGTTATCTAACTGCAACCAAACAAACAATTCGGAATTTATTGGTTTATCTGTAACTGCGTCACAATTGATTCCAAAGGAAGTGTTATTGTCTACTGCGATTATTTATGTTAGATTCTTGTGGGAATTTTATTGCTTGCAGAGTTCTTCTTGACAGCGGAAGTCAGTGTTGTTCGCTAACCTATGATTTCGCAAATAAGCATGGAATAAAAAGGAATAAAATTAACTTATGAATTTCATGTGTTAAATGGAACGACTTTATCGCTAAGATCCAAGCTTACAGCTGTAATATCAAACAAGCGTGATTACCACAGAGAACTTGAATTCATTGTTGTAACTAAAATTAATGATTTAGTACCAGTGAATTATTTCAGTTTTTCATTTTCACAGCTTCCACAAAACATTAAACTAGCGGATCCTCATTTTAATAAACCACAGAAAATAAATGCCATGTTAGGAGCAGAATGCTTTTATGAACTATTGAAGACTGATGAAATTCATCAGCAAAATTCTAATTTAACTCTTCAGAATTCTGTACTTGGATACATTGCTAGCAGTGTAAACTCTGGTTCAAATTCCGACAATACGATTCAGTGCAGATTTATGAAAGTCGAAGAGGGCATAAATTCACAAATAAAGTATTTTTGAGAAATTGAGGCTGTCAGAGAATCTCTCAAAATAAAAAATAAAGAAGAAGTAGAACGTGAGGATCATTTTGTGAAAACACATCATCGGGATATCGAAGGTAGATATATAGTGACTCTACCACTAAAGCAAGATGTTCAGGTGGGTGACTCTTCGCAACTGGCCACACAATAGTTAAATAATTTGTGGAAGAGACTAGACAAAACACATGAAATGTCTAGAATGTACTGTGAATTCATGAGCGAATATGAAGCGTTAGGGCACATGCAAAAAATGCAGTTATAGAGCAGACGGCAGTACAACTAAGTTACGAGTAGTATTAAACGCTTCGGCTACTTCGTCGTCAGGTTTTTCATTAAACGACTGTTTGATGAATGGAGGTGTGGTTCAAGATGACCTATTCTCTATCTTGCTAAGATTTAGAAAACACACGGCGGCTTTTACTGCTGATATATGCAAAATGTATCAGCAGATTCGTATAAATCTTGAGCAATGCAAACTTCAATGCATCCTTTGGAAAAATACATTGAATGATGCATCTGAACTTTATCAATTACTTACCTTATCATACGGAACAAAATCAGCGCCTTTTTTAGCAACAAGAGTGTTGAAGCAATTAGCCGTAGATGAAAAGCATAAGTATGCACTGGCTTCTAAAACGACACTCAACGATTTTTATGTTTATGACATTTTGTCTGGTGCAGAAGATGTCACCTCTGCTGTAGAATTGCAATGGCAGTTAATAGCCATGCTACAATCTGCGAAAATGGAAATGTACAAGTGGTGCTCAAAAGAAAAAAATTCTTTAAAAACAAGTTCCATTCGAAAAACAAGAGTATCACTTTGAAGAATCTTCACAAAGCAGCATAAAGACTCCGGGTTTAAGATGGAACTCAAAAGAGCACTCTTAGTTTTACTGTGTCTAGTTCGGCTAACATCTGTACTAAACGTTCAGTTTTGGCAGATATTGCTAAACTGTTTGATCCTTTAGGTTTCCTGGGGCCTGCAATCATGCATGCTAAGATGTTCCTGCAAAGGCTCTGGCTTCTAAATCTAGAGTGGGATGATGCACTTCCTTTCAAAGAGCGACAAGAGTGGGAGGCATTTCAAAAGACCTTAGCAGAGTTGAGACAAATTAAAGTCCCTCATTACACTCTAAGAGAATCAACTAAAGAAACTGAACTCCACTGCTTTGCTGATGCGTTAAAGGTTGGATATCGTGGAGTTATTTACTTACATTGTGTCTCTGAAACTGGTGAAGTTAAAGTGACTTTGCTTTGCAGTAAATCTCAAGTATCGCCTATCAAAGTAATAACCATTCCTCGTCTGGAGTTGTGTGCAGCAGAGCTCCTTTCCAAACTTGTGTGAAAGGTAAAAACATCTTTGAGTTTACAAATTTATAACGTTGTTCCATACACAGATTCAACAATACTGTTAGCCTGGATTGGTACATCTCCTTATCTTTTAAAAGTATTCGTGTCAAATAGAGTAGCTCATATCCAAGAGCTAACAAAGGATTTGTTGCCATGAGCTAACTCCTTGCGATATGTCAGAACCGCAGATAATCCTGCTGACTTAATTTCTCATGGTACGAGCCCGGAAATTATTGTTGATAACTCTTTATGGTATCAAGGACCAACTTTTCTGCATCATCAGGTCATTAATTATAATAATGTTACTAACAACTTGGAAAATTCAAATGAGAACTACGTACATGAACTGAAATTTATTTCTAATGTAAATTTGAGAGTAGCTGTTAACAATTTTCTTTTGGATTACGTTTTTAGTATTACTAATTGTTATGCTAAATTAATTAATGTTTTTGCTTATGTTTTAAGATTTGTAAGACATTGTAGATCCACGGAAAAACAACTATGTCCTCTGACAGTAGAGGAGGTTTCGTCAAGTGAAAACAAATTACTTTCCTTAGTCCAACAACAAGGCTTTCCTGAAGAATTTAAGGAGCTAAGTAAGAAAAGGGAAATAGGAAAAAATAGTCAAAATTTCTATGTCCCTTTTTAGATGAATCTCAAGTTATTAGAGTAGGTGGTAGACTGCAGGAAGCTAACTTGCCTTTTAACACAAAGCACCCTGCTGTCTTGCCAAAAAATCATAAATTAACTCGTTTAGATGGGTAATTTAGCATTAAAGAAACTAAATCCATCTTTTCCCTTTAACCATACTGGTGTTGACTTTTGTGGCCCTTTTGGTATAAAATATACATGTTGTGTCGCGAATTCTGTGTCGCAAGATTTAAGTGTTTTTAAACATTTAAGTATTTTATTTGTATTTGATTTTTTTTTAAATTTTAAATTGTGAAGAGCGTAATGAATCTATATATATTTGTAAAGAGTGTATTTAAAAGTTTTAGGCAATTATTTTTCCTTCACCGGTTCAATTTTCTAACGCAGAAAGGGGAGCGTCTTTTAACGGATGTAACATCTGTAGGGATAACCTTTTAAGATGACAGTTGCAACTTTGGGCAGTATATCGTTGTTCCCTTGTCTTTGTTACCAAGCAGTAAAAGTGGCTATAGTAATTGGCTTCCCGCTATTCACTTACGTTTCATCTTTGTGAATGTTGCCTAGGTTATGACTTCGGAAGAAAGGGAAAGTTTGTAAATTTGATCTTGAAGGGGCTGTTTTTTGTTGTTTCTTCTTAGATTTTTCGCTTGTTAGCAAGGGGGGTCGAATTTTTAGTTTCCAGTTTTCGCAGGTGCTACTGTAGACAATCACTTTATTCTGATTCGTTTGTGGGTTTGAATTGTCTGGTTAAATTATATTGAAAAGTCCCGGATTGGCAAGAATTTAATTTTATATGTAACTTTTGGACTAGCAATGTTTAATGGGAGGAGAAACCCAGTTTTAATCGGTGTTTGCGTGAGTTGTGAAGTCAGTTTTTTCAGAGTTTTGGAGAGAGTTTTTGAGTTTGAATACAGAAAGGGCCTTTGGCCCTGCGGCCAAGCTTACCCTGGCGGGTGGCTTGCGTTCTGCGGACGGACTCGGCTTTTAGCTGAAGAAATTTGCGATGCTGCAGCTCTATTCGCCGGAATTTATGAGACACATTTTAGAGAGTAGAGAATCAGCAGAGAGGGCTTTTGGCCCTGTGGCCGAGCTTTTACCCCTGCTGGTGGCTCGCACTTGTGATGCCGCATGATAGACATTCAAGTTGAAGATGTGAATAATAGAGAATTTTTCCTGAAATTTATGCTAGAAGTAGAACTCAGAACAAACTCTTGCGGTTTTTCCCGTAATGCGGAAGTGAAATGGCTCGTACCGAACAGAAGCTTTCTGTTCGTGAGAAGAAAGAGCTTCAACATTCTGTCGTTGGTGGTTTCTCCTTCAACTTTAATATTTCAGATATATAATATATTTTTGATTTGTTGGTCTTCTTCATTATGGTTCTACAAGAGGTCATTTTTCGTGGACTTTATTTTGGAGCTGATCACCTAGGACCAGTTCAATGGCGGAATTCATCTGCAGCCTATAGCTTCCTATGATGACGCTGCTTATAGCTTCTTATGATGATGGATTCCTGTAGTTTACTGTGAGTTACTTAATATTTTTATTTGTAAGATTATAATTCATAATATATTTATATATTATACAAATATAAATATTCGTAATATTTTTATTTCTAAGATTTTTTTAGTAGTTTAATTTAAACTAATCTTGCTTAATTTGGGAAGAAAAAGGAAAATTTATTTGAAAATTAAAAAAAAAAAAAGAAAAGGATTGTTTGTGCCTTATTTAGAATTTAAAGGTATTGTCAAAAATACGAAATTTATGTTAATGGTAATTTCTATATTACTTTGTGTGAGAATTCAGTTTGAATAATTCATTTAATGTTCCAGTTATTCTAAGTAATCGTTGTTACGTTAAAATTCAAAACTTATCTTGATGATTGACTCTTGGAGAAATTTAATGTCGAATATTAATTGCATTTGTATGTAAGGGTAGTCTGGCCAGCTCTCGCATAAATTTATCCTAGATATTAAATAATGAGTTTGATTTTATGTTATTACTTGCATTTGTTTTTTTTTTGTGTTAAGTAGTTGGTCTGTTTAGTCACTCCATTTGTTTGAGCCATGAGGCTTTTAAGAAACATGGAAATTTTGCTTGGGGTTATTGAAAAATGTTTATGCATTTTAGGGTACTCACAACGTGCCCAGTTTTTTTAGCAAATATGTACTAACCACTTATTAATGATTCTTTTACTGTGTTTTAAGATAAAATTTGTAATGACTTTTAGGTGCCAGGAAAGTTAAAACTTTGGCTTGATTTTTCATAGTGGAACTGATTGATTGGTGTTTGAATTTTTCTTCTCTGGTGCTTATGAGGTTTTGCTATTTAATGAATATGAAAATGGGCGAATTATAGAAATGTTTTAGTTAAGCTAGTATTCAGTTCTACCGAGTACCAGTGAAGATTTATTCCTTCTTGTGTTTTTTAGGTTAAGCTTTATTAAGATAAATTGCTTTGCTATGTGTGAATTAATTGAATTAAGAGAAAGTTAATTTAGATTATTTCAGTCAGATCAATCAGTCAGTTTCCTTCCTCTTTTTTAACAAGTTCATTTTAGTAGTTTTATATTTAGTTTGTCACGGCACTAAGAGAGGTTGAGTAATGAGTTAAGTTTAAAAATTAATAGAAACCCCGTAAAATTTAAGTCATTTAACAAGCAACTCAGAGAAAGAGCATAGTGCATAAGATTTATGTTGCAACTTTTGTTTGCCTTTTGACTCATGCAACCCATCTAGAGTTAGTTTAAAATTTGTCTACAGAATCATTCATTGCAGCCTTGAAACGATTTATTTCTAGAAAGGGAAATGTGCATCCATATTTAGCGGCAAAGCTCGAAACTTTGTTGGGGTTAGCAATGAGCTGAAGCGACTATATAATTTGGTAAAATACCCTGATGAATTCTTAACTAAATATCTGACATCCGAAAGGATTCAGTGGAAGTTTATCCCTCCTAGGGCTCTTCACTTTGGAGGTATCTGGGAGGCAGATGTTAAGTCGTTTAAGTTTTATCTTAAACGTGCAATTGGGAGGTTGATTTTTAAATTTGAGGAGTTTTTCACAATTTTGAACCAGACTGAAGGAATTTTAAATTCACGTCCAATGTCCTCTCTGTAAAAAGACACCAATGATTTAGAAGCACTTACACCTGCACACTTTAGTTGGGTGACCTTTAACATCTACAACAGAGCCTTATCTTGCTGATTTTTCTGATAATTACTTAATTCGCTGGCAGCGCACTACTAAAGTGACCCAATATTTGTGAAAAAGGTGGCAAAATGATTACATCGGTCATTTACAACAACGATTTTAAGTAGTATTTTTCTAAGGATAACGTTAAAAAGGGCACTATAGTTTTAATATGGGAAGACAACATGCCCATTTCAACTTGGTTACTTGGGAAAATAGAAGAGTTAATTTATGGTAAGGATAAAATGGTTAGAGTTTGTATTGTATAAACAAAGTCAGGTCTTTTAAAAAGGCCAATAACTAAATTAGCTGCACTGCCAGTAGATGTTACATAAGTTATATGTATATTTGCTGAGTTAAAAAAATTATTTATTATGCACTGTATTTGAATTTATATTTTGTGCATTTCAAGTTCTGTGTTTAATTATGCTTATTGATTTTTGCTAATATGTCTAAATTTTCATGTTTGTGATACATGATTTGGACTATATGATGATCTAAAACTGTTTAATTTTGGTCATTGTTAACTGTGTAACAATTGCCCAACCCGGACGGTATGCTAAGGCAGAAGTGAAGTGACAACAAGATCTAATGTGATTATTTAACTAGAGTGATCTGGCAACCACGAGTAGTAGAAAAAGAGCAACGTGGAAAGCTAGCGGCCATTGATGGAGTGTGTGCTGGTAGCTTGGGTTGGTGAAGTGCATGTATGTGGATGGCAAGTGTGCATCTGAGTAAGAAATACGTAATTTCTCCTGTGTCCATGTAATGTCTGTTAACAGAAGTAAAATAAAAGAGGATACAGTGCATTTCAAATTTTGTGAGTGAATTCCGTGATTATTTGTGTAATTAAGTTCTATGTCTTACTCAGTCTAATAATAATCTAACTGATTTGCATTCTGCTGAGGAAATGGAAAGGGGAAATTATTGTAAAGGTTGAAATTATAAACACAACTGGTTAATTTGCGCAATAATAACTGTATAATCTTTGAATAATAATTTTGGTCATCTTTATATATCCAGTTTCTTTCTTCAATACGTTTCCTTTACATTTTAGAATTGTTGGATAGATTTCTTTTATTCTAAAAATCTAAATGCATTTAGAATTTATAGAAAATGCTGCCAATTTTATTTCTTCAGTAATATGAACATTCAGAATAAGCATGAATTGCTATATGAAAAGGGCCAGTTACAGAGCCGGTGTGGCAGAATTTTTAGAATTTAGTGACATAATGAGCAACAAAATCTAGACACACGACAAAACTTTTAGAATTCAGGACAGGCACTGGGAGCAGAATTTAGGATTCACAGAGCTTGCATCAGGTGGCAAAATGTCTAGCGCCAGCCCTGCGTATGATGCAATGAGACATACAAGATGAATTGCTTAAATTGTAAGAATTCAGTTTATTTATTTATAGAAAAATTCCTTTCTATAGATGCCTGTACATGTGATAAGATTATAAGCCTTTTTCATATATCTCATGTTAGTGTCTAATGAAAAGTAGAGAAAATAAAGGGAAGATAAAGATGTTAAGAAAGACTTCTAATATCAGAAGTAAAACATTCAAATATTATGTTTTCATTGTTCTTTCAAAAATTCTCCAAAAAGTAAGAAATGCATCAAACTTTTTGTGAAATACATCCATTATGTGTTAATATCGTCAAGACATTTTCATTTTCTCACATTTTTCTGGAATCTTCTAGAATCATGGGTTTATAAATCTTGTCTTCAAATCATTCTCAACTTGAAAAGTTGAGAATGATTTGAAGACAAGATTTATAATCCTAAAGAATCCTAAAGAGTCTATAATCCTAAAGAAAAATTACCTCTACCAATTCTGTAACAGCAAAAAACCAGATATATTTTTTGGGGGGAAAAACAGAGGAAAAAGGTGTAAAATTAATTTTATAGGGAAAACTGACGCATATTCCGGGAAAATTACACGGGAAAAGCTCTTACTATGAAAAAATTTAAAAAGTGACATCTTTAATTACATAGCTATTTTGCACTTGCTAAGAATTGTTTTGTAAACTGTGCTTTACAACATTATTACCTTGTTTATTTTTCAGTTACTAGAGGAGACATGCAGAACATCTCAA